>JAGVVM010013047.1:0-10482 GCA_019149425.1 Psidium friedrichsthalianum
CCAAAAACTTCTTTGTAACCTAACGAAGAACAGTTCAGAAGTCACACAAATAAAGGTTTATTAAATTTATATAAGTATTGATAAAGTCAGACTTTTCAAGAAACACAAATAAAACAATAGCAAATAATTCCAAGCTGAAAAGTTTAGCACCAGATTGTCGATTTCAGTAAATGAGTTGTCGTTTACAAGCTTGTTGCTGATTCTGAGACTACTAATTTTTTGGTCGAATGAGACTACTAATTAACAACCTAAAAATCGGGGGCTGTTCTAGATGGTCTCCTTTAATGTTTATTGATATTTCAAAGTGTCCTATTTGTTGCCAAAGTATCTATATTTTTAAGTTTCTTTAATGCATAGTCTATTTCCTATGTGATAGTTACTTATGCTTTGAGGTTGTTCCATGTTGATAAAAATCTAGACTTGTTTCGATTTATAACTTATTTGAGCCTTTTTGGCTTGAGAAGCAAGAAGGATTTTCTTGTTTTGCTCTATCTTATTGGGTAAATTCCTATTCAATTTAAGTTCTCACTTTGTTTTAGGTCATACTTCTCTAAAACTCTATTCGGCATCATAAAATTTGGCAATGACAACAAAGTTAAAAAAGAAAACCAAATAATTCCATTGCACATAATAAAGGGGGGGGAGAAGTCGGTAATCCAAAACTAATTGGCTATTTAATCATGAAAAAGCTGGTAAGTCATTCATATAAAAAGATTGATACTTCATATAAGGGTGGGAAAATTTAAGGCCTCGACAAAAAGGCAAATAAAATTTATATAAAGACATGAAGTTGAAATATGCTAAATGTGAAAAAAAGAGTTGTAATTTATAAAAGTATTTCTAAATGACGCCATAAATTGCCGAAAAACACAAAAATCAATATATTTTTTTTATCAAACATATGTGATGAAAAAATCCATTCTTTTCCTAGGAACGAGTGAAATTGTCCTTGGTAAACAATAGAAAGAACAGATTCAGTTGACCCAACCATTCAACCTAAAAGAAAGACATCATGTGGAGGGTTCTTGTGATATCTCTATCCAGATTATAGTGTACGGCAAATAGGTCTCTATTGCAGCAGCTTTACTCGTCCTTCCTTAGCGCTGAACAGAACAGATTCAGTTGACACCAGCCAATTCAACCTAAAAGAAGACATCATGTAGGAGGGTTCTTGTGATATCTCTATCCAGATTATAGTGTGCAGCAAATTTAGGGTCTCTATTGCGGTGAGCTTTACTCGTCATTCACCAAACAGAACAGATTCAGTTGACACCAACCAATTCAACCTAAAGAAAGACATCATGTGGAGGGTCTTGTGATATCTCTATCTAGATTAATAGCATACGGCAAATAGGTCTCTATTGCGATAGCTAAGGCTGCATATAAAAAACGTTTTTGTTCCAGAAACAACTTTTAGAACAGAAATACTTTTTTCTTTTCTATTCTCAGCAACGATTTTAGGAACAAAATGCGTTTGGTAACTGTATAAAATTTCTATTCTAAAAAAAAAAAAGAACAGAAACACGTTTGGTAATTGCAAAAAAATATGTTCCTAATTTTTCTATTTAATTCTATTCCTAATTTTTTCAATATGGACGAGATCAACTATAAAAAAAAAATGAAAGAGAAGACGATTAGATTGAGCAATGATAACATGAAATATGTCTTCCATGGATAGAAAAATTAATAATTATGAGTCATAAAATAAATGTTCCCAAGTAGATAAAAGTATGATTACATAATTGAAAAATACAAAGTCCTGAAATTTCGGCATATCGTAGCCCCTTGCCATTTTATTTGCAGGATTTTGATGGAGATCCAAATATATAATTGATGTAACTAAAATTTAATTGTTAATAATTGTCCATTATTCATCATAATCGAACCTGTTTGGTTCAACTTAGGCAAATGTCTTTGAAAAACACAATATCTTTGAGTTAAAGGGATTTGGTAAAATGTAAATATTGTTTGGTAAACTATAATTAAAAAGTATATTTGAATGCAACTTTGACTAAATGCTGGGGTAAAAAAATGACCCTTTGTAAATGATTCTATTTCTCAATTAATTTTTTATAAATTTTGAATTTTTTATTTTTTAAATTGCTTTCTTAATTTTTTTTATTTTAATTATTTATTTTTTCAAAAAAATATATTTTTATTTTTAATTTGACTTATTTTATTTTTTTATTTTTTAAATTATTTTTTATTAAATTATTTTTGTTTTTATTTTTTTTACGAAAAATTATTTTTGTTTTTAATAATTTTTATTTGTAGTTTTAGGTACTTGCTTTCAAGAAAGTGTTTTCCATTATTTCAAAAAATGTTCTAAATGTGTTTCTAAAAAGTGTTTCTAAATATAGAAGTAAGTTTTTTTTTTATTTTTTTATTTCTTTGCTCTAAAACTATTTTTATTTTTAAAAGTGTTTTCGAAATACTTTGGGAACATTTTTTTTCATACATATTTTTATTTTTAAAGTATTCTCGAAACACTTTGAAAAAAATAAATATTTTTCTAGAGCTATACCATCACACCTAATGCGCGGTTGGATGATATAAACCGCATCAACTTTTTCACACTAGCAACAGCGAGAGAAGAGAATTGATCACAGTCCTACGTGCCGCGCCACCATCGTCCGCTTGAAGGCTTAGTGGTCCCGACGTACACGTGTCCGTATAGATCAACTTTAGTTCCCATGCTCCAAAATCTGGGGCTTTCTTCCAAATTAGAATTAAAAAAATTATTTACAAAATTTGGGTTAAAAAAAAAGTATTTACAAGATTGGGCCGGTGTGGCACTTATAATGCGGCACGGACCGGGCGGCACTTGCACAGTGCCGCCCTCGGGCCCGTGCGTGCACCACAATGTCGTGCAGAGCCCAATAATTTAATTTTTTTAATTTTTTTACTTTTTTCAATATTTATATACTTTGTAAATTCAATTTTTTTTCTTTTGTAGCTTATTTTTATAACATAATTATCAAATTAATTGAAAATTTTTGTTTAATATGTACGTAATTGTTTATAAAGTCTGTAAATAAATTATTAAAAATATTCATGAGGCGGTGCGGTAGCATTTTTTTATTTCATTTTTTGTATGTGTTTTTTTTATTTACTATGTAAATAATTAATAAAAAAAATTCACGTAAATATAAAAATATTCACATAAATATAATTCTCAATTAATTATTGATAATTATGTTATAAAAATAAGCTACAAAAAATATATTTATAAAAATATAAAAACATGTAAAAAATTAAGAAATTAATAAAAAAACTTCCGCACACACCTCATGAATATTTTTCATCAATTATTTACATAGTAAATAAATTAATTACATATATCTTAATAAAATTTTTAATTAATTATTGATAATTATGTTATAAAAAAGTTCAAAAGGAAACAAATTATATTTACAAAGTTATATAAAATTTATAAATAAAAACACGTAAAAAATATATGAATTAAGAAATGCTAATTATGTTAATATTTGTTATAATTATTAACATACTAAAAAAATTAATCACATACATATGTCTTAATAAAATTTTTAATTAATTATTGATAATTATGTTATAAAAAAAATCTTCAAAAGGAAAAAAAATATATTTACAAAATTATATAAATATAAAATTATAAAAATACGAAATTAAAAAAATGTCATTGCACCAGCCTTGTGAATATTTTTTATTAATTATTTACATAGTAAATAATTAATTACATGCATCTTAATAAATTTTTCAATAATTATTGATAATTATGTTATAAAATATGCTTCAATAAGAAAAAATTATTTTTACAAAGTTATATTAAATAGTAAATAAAAACACATACAAAAACTGAAATAAAAAAAATGCTACCGCATCGGCCTCGTGAATATTTTTAATTAATTTATTTACATACTTTATAAATAATTACATATATATTGACAAATTTTTTTCATTAATTATTCATAATTATGTTATAAAAATAAGCAGAAAAGAAAAAAAATGTATTTACAAAGTTATATAAATATTAGAACAAAGTAAAAAAAAACGAAATTAAAAAAATCGAGCCCATGCGCGGCACTGTGGCACACGCATGGGCCGTGCGCCGCAGTGCTGCCGGCCCGTGCGGCATTATAAGTGCCACATGGGTCGCGCTCGGGCTCGTGCGGCATTGTGACTGCTGCATGGGGCCTGTGCGGTATTGTAAATGCCGCATGGGCCCCAATCTTGTAAATGCTTTTTTTTATCCTAATTTTGTAAATAATTTTTAATCCTAATTTGGAAAGAATCCCCAAAATCTTCAGACTGTGAGATGGGGACATGTTAAAGGGCACTCCTGCAAGGAGAACCAAAGTACGTCGGTTGTACCAACAGAAGGAGAATCATGTCCACTGAAATGATTAGACGGTATCTTTATCCCATTATGATACCACCCACTATCTTCATCTGCTCCTCTTCCAATGGTTGCTCCCACCTTCCACCGCCAAAAAACACCACCGCCCGCCACCTTCACCGCTGAAGCTTCCCATCCTCGGAAACCTCCACCAACTTGGTTCGCACCCTCACACTTCCTTGCGAACTTGTCACGAAAACATGGCCCTCTCAAGCTCCTCCGCCTCGGCCGCATCCCAGCGCTCGTCGTCTCGTCGCGGACGCTGCCCGTGAGGTCCTGAAGACCCATGACCTCACCTTCTCCAACCGGTCGAAGTCGAGCATCTTCAGCAAGCTTTTCTATGACCAAAGGACGTGGCGATGGCGCCGTATGGCGAGCAGTGGAGGCAGAAGAAGAGCGTGTTCGTATTGCACCTCCTGAGCAACAAGAGGGTCCAGTCGTTTCGCCCAGTCCGGGAGGAAGAGATGGCCGACCTGATCGGCGGCATTGAGGGCTCGCTCTCTTCCGCGTCGTCAACGAATACCGTGAATTTGAGCGAGAGGTTCGCGGCACTAACGTGTGATGTGGTGTGTAGAGTGGCTTTGGGGAGGAACTATAATGGGAAGAGGTTCAAGGAGATGCTGATGGAGTTTATGGAACTGTTGGGGTTTTCAACTTTGGGGATTATATTCCGTGGCTTGCATGGGTGGATCGAATGAGTGGTTTGGACGAGAACATGGACAAGTTGGCTAAAGAGTTCGATGGTTTCTTGGATGAAGTTGTTGAAGAGCATGTGGAGAAGAGAAAGAGATGTGATGGTGGAGTCGAAGTAGTAGAAGGCAAAGCAGATTTTGTGGACATCTTGCTTTCTATCCAAAAGGAGAGCACCATCGGCATTTCCATTGATCGAATTTGCATGAAGGCTCTTATCTTGGTACGTAAAATTTCTGCATGGCCCTTTTGTCCCATTGCCGACTTTCGTTTTCAAATTAGCTTATGAAAAAACGTTAGTCTGGATAACCCTAGACTGCTACATGATGGTACTGATCATGTAGAGACAGATTGAATGAATTGAGTCTTCCATATAATTGCAGGATGCATTTGTAGCCGGAACAGATACTACACACACTGCCCTAGAGTGGGAGATGACCGAGCTTCTGTGGCATCCGAATGCAATGCGACGCGCACAAGCTGAAGTCAGAAGGATTGCCGGAGACAAGTCGAGCATAACCGAGGACGACCTGGACTAGATGCTCTACTTGAAGGCCGTGATCAAGGAAACACTCCGACTGCATCCTCCGATCCCTCTACTAGTCCCCCCGAGAGTCGACCCAAGACACCAAAGTGAACGGCTATGACATCGCGGCGGGGACGCCAGTGATTGTTAATGCTTGGGCCATCGCGAGAGACGCTTCCCAGTGGGACTCGCCGGAGGAGTTCTGTCCTGAGAGGTTCTTGAACTCATCCATCGATTTCAAGGGACATGATTTTAGCTCATTCCATTTGGAGCTGGCCGGAGGGGCTGCCCGGGAATCACATTCTCCAGTGCTTGGGTTAGCTTGCTTTGGCCATCTCTTGCACAAGTTCGATTGGAGATTGCCTGATGGTGTGGAGGAGCTGGACTGACCGAGTCCACTTAGAGCTGGCCGGAGGAGCTGGACATTTTTTCAAGTGGCATTGACTAAAATGAAAACATATGGCAGCAAATCAGATAGATAGTTTCACACTTAGAGTAACTTCCATATGCAAAACTGAGTAGAATCAAAAAGGAAGTAGAGAATAGCAACATCACACGCCTTGCAATGCCTCTCCTTAGGGATCTGTTTCTCCCAACATGCTTGGTCCTAGCAGCATTGCCGATAGCTTTCAGGAAGAGTGAGTCTAGGAAAAGAGTAACCTCCCACCGAGCTCTCCCAAGTTGCCGATCATTGGCAATCTCCACCAGCTTGGCAAATCGCTGGACATATCTCTGTATCACTTCGCAAGGAAGCACGGGCCGCGACGGCCAAGGAGATGATGAAAACGCACGACCTAGCATTTGCGAACTGCCCTCAAATCTTCTCCGCCAAGCAGTTGTTTTACGACTGCACAGACATGATCTTCTCTCCCTATGGCGCTTAAGGAAAATCTACATACTCGAATTGCTCAGCTTGAGAAGAGTTTCGGTCATTTAGTTATGTCAGGGAGGAAGAAGTTGCCCGTTCACTTCACCGGGTGGCAGATTCTTGTCCAGGAACCATAAATCTATCTAAACTACTCGTGTTATATATGAATAACGTTCTTTGCCGGAGTGCTTTGGGAGGGAATTTTTCAGCAGGAGGGGACTATGATGAGCATGGAGAAGATGCTGGAGTAGTTTCAGGAGCTGCTTGGGGAATTCAGTATAGGAGATTTCTTTCCTTCCTTGGAGTTCATTCATAGCCTGACCGGGATGAAGTCTAGACTTCAACGCACTTTTAAGCTCTTTGATCGCCTTTTTGACGGGATACCGAGCGAACATTCGAATGGAAGCAAAGCCACGGAGGGCAGAAGGATATCGTGGATGTTTCTGATCGATATCGAGAAGAAGGGTTAGGGTAGGCCCAAAATCAAAGCCCTCTTCCTGGTGGTTGAATCAGGGCGCTAATGAGAACCATTTTCTTTCCAGGATTTTTTATTATTCTCTAGATGAGTTTTTGAATAGAGACACACGATATAAAATTTTCTATTCTCAGAAAAGAAATTCGTTTGATAACAACATAAATTTATGTGGTTAGGCATCGGTGGACGATGGCTGATGAATGCGGATGGCAATGCAAATGGAGACTGGCGTACCACAGTGGGCGAACGGCTGCTAGGGAACAGACACTGACGAACGGTGTCAGGGGCACAAGAGAGGCAACTAGAGACTGATGGGCTGGGACTGGGGACCTATAGCTGGTGACCGGTGACCAGTGGAGGGCAATTGGAGACCAACAAATGGCGAACAACAGTGGGCAATTGGGACTTGCGGATAGCGACTGGTGGATGGAGACCAGCGAACGACAGTGGGCAGTCGCTGATCGGAGAACGGTGAGCAGACAATGACTAGCCACCGTCGGTGGGTTGCAAGTGATCAGTGGTAGGCAACTAGCGACAGGAACGCAAAGAGAGGAGATCGCACGTGAGAGATAGAGAGTAAGCAAAAATTTTGATTTCTGTTTTTATTTTAAAATTGAAATTAAAAAAATTTCTACTTCTCATTTCTGTTCCAAACTATTTCTAGGCTAAAAATTTGTCTCGAAAATAGAAAAATGAAATTTCTTATCAAACGGATTTCTATTCCAAACTTTTTCTCTTGTATAGAAAAAAAAATAGTGAAATAGAACTTTTGTTTTATGCACCCTCGTCCTTCCCCTGTAGCTCTCGTGGATGGGAGATCGACACTCGCTGCACGATTTTTGGCATTCCATTTTAGTTCTTCAATAATATACATGATTGTGGATTCAAACAAGACTTCGCAGTTATAAGCCCAACTAAACCCAAGGCAAGCCCTATCTGGCCTAAAAGAATTAAAACACGTGTGGTCAGACAAGCGATTATTTTTCAAATTTCCCTTTTAAAATTTTGAATTTTTCGTGAAACAAACGCACCCTTAATTATTATGTTTTTTCTAACTATCCAGAGGTGTTCTGTTGCTCCACGCCCCAAAATGCGATTTTTTTTTTTCGTGTAAGTAGTTATAATTGTCTGAAAGAATTAGGTTTAAAAAACTGACTTATGGCTTTTTGTCTAGGTAAACTTGTTGGGAATCTATTATTCTTTTATAAAATAACCAACCTTATTTAAAATTTTCAAATCACCAATTTTGTGCCAACTTACCAATTTCAGTTATATAATTTGTTAATGGTATAAACAGTACAAGTATTATAACTTTATACGATACTCACCTAAGATCACAATTTATTTATTTTTTCTATCACTTGCATCCCATATTGGTTAAAAATTCGTTCAGTTCATGCCAAAGGTGATTTTCTTTATCACTTTATTGTAAACCGATTGATGTGAGTTTGTGAATCGTCAGAAAAATCCTATCAAACAAACCCCATAATAACGATCTCATTGGCCCTTGCTTGCCCAAATTGACAAATGAGGGCTAATTAGGGCCGAGAAGCAAATCTTAATGCATTTGCAAATGTTTCGAATTTACTAAATCTCATATATGATATTTCTAAGCTAAATTAAGGCAACTTACAGCTTTTGTCAGATTAGATTATCAATTGAATTTTGAATTGGCAACTTTCATCGGAGTTACTTACCAGCGTTTACTTATTTATTTTTTAATTTTTTTCATTGAGTTATACAAACTTTTTTTTTTCGTGAATACTACACCCTATCATTTAATATTCTTTCCAGAGATTACAGACCTATGTTCGCGGATTCACCAACTTTTCTTTCAGAAATGCCCCGAGTATCGGGTCACCAACTCCTAGTTGAGTTTCTTTCTGCGTTTATGAATTGGCTTAGTTTTTCAACTTTTCTTACAAAATTTTATTTGCATTTGTTAGTAAGGCCTTAATTTTCCAATTCTTGTAGAAATTACTAACCTTAATTTATAATGACTTGCCAACTTTTTCCGATTAAGTTATTACCTACTTTTGAGTTACCGGTTTTATTATTACCAGGTTTATTTCTTTTAAGTATCAAACTTTTTTTCCTAACTATGCCTTAAATTTACTAACTTTCATATGAAATCACTAACTTTAAGTAAATTGATTTTATCAATTTTTCTTCGATTAAGTTATTTACTATTTTTTTTTATTATGAAATCTCATTTGAAATAGTCAACATTTATTTGATTTTTTTTTGTTTACCGACTTTTCTATTAAGTTACTTAGTCAGGAAGAAAGAGTTTTTGTAAGCCATTAACATAAAGGCTGGCAAGGCAATGAGAAAGGTAAATAGAGGCTGATAACACATAGTGATCTTTTTTTTTGAGGGATAATAGAAGTTAATAATTCTAAAATAGGTAAATAAACATTGTGATTAGCCAAATCAGGGTTAGTAAAGCACAATCAGTTGATAATCTAATCGTTAAAAAAGATGGTAAGAGTAAGTAAGAAAATCATAAATGTGTCTTAAGTTAGAGAATTAATAAAGTCCACTCGAGGTCACCATCTTTTCTCCAGAAATTTACTCATGACTAGTTAGATTGGTAAAGTCCATCTGAGGTCACCATCTTTTTTGTCACCAATAAAGCCCCAGATATTTTTAGATAAATCGGTATTCAGTCATATTTGATCAATAGGACTCGCTAGATTCCGCGAAGGCATACGAATAACAATTATGATTAAACCCCTCTTTCGAAAGGTTTTCACGACTCCTCAATCCGCTAAGTGCGTAACACTTGTGGGCCCTACAATTTAGAGTATTGGGCCAGCAATCTAGGCGTGGACTCTTCCAAGCCGATATCTTGTGTGACTATTGGATTTCGTTTTCATATTAGCCGTTCTAAATATTAACTAGAGAGTCGTCATAGCCATTATTGAAGATCACGCGTAGGGTCCACCGTACGAATACTTATCCACAACTTATCCTTTCCAGGCGATTTTTCCTCTTCATCTCAGTTTCGTAGTTGATATGAATTATCTGAACACTCGGGCCTAGTTGCGTAGATAATTTCCGCGAAAATACTACGTTCCAGTCTATCTTTTGTTAATAGGTATATTAAATCTGACAGTAGATCACACACAGTACCCCCTGTACGAAGACCTATCCAAACTCATATTATTTCAGGTGAATTTTTTCCCTCTTTATAGTCAGGTTCTATTTGAACGAATTATCTAAAACTCGGGCCAATTACGTAAATAACCATCCGATGCACGTCCTTCCAATTATCCTTTGTTAAATTACACGGAAAGAATATGAGGACAAAAATCACCGCACAATATTCCACCCGTACAAACACTTATCCAAACTCTCTTACCTTTAGGCGATTTTTCCTCCTAAATATTATGTTTTTCTAATTTGTGAGGATTGTCTAACTCGTGGGTCTATTGTGCGTAGATAATGCCTACCGTGCAACATTTTTCCATTATCTTTTGTTAATGTACAGGAAAATATGAGGAAAATCACGCATGGTCAATCCATTGTAATAAACACTTATT
>JAGVVM010013051.1:0-10918 GCA_019149425.1 Psidium friedrichsthalianum
ATTTAAGACACTTGAATAAATATGAAATATTAACAAATTAAAAGTCTCGATCATAACTATCGCTGAAAATAGAAGCTCAAACACTTACGCCATGGAATATGGCAAGATCATGTGAAGAGATATATCAACAAAAACACAAAAACTTGTTACGTGTTTGGCGCGACCTAAATTAAGTTTTTAATCTTAGATTAATGGATCACCAAATTAATTAATTATATCAATTAACTAAGTTGAACTCTCCAAGTTTTATCAAATCGTGATTTTATGGTTCAAGTATTACATTAAAAAAAAGATTTTTAATCTTTCGGAGCCGCATTAATCGTTTTTCGTAAGTCCATTAGAAACCTAAGTAAAGTGGGAGAACTAAATTATTTCTATGAACCAATGACTTTAAGTTTGGGACTTGGCTACTTTAATTTTTTAAAATTAATGCCCTTTCGGTACCAATTTCATGAAAAATGTTCAATTCGGCAATTTTAAAGAATTTTCTCTTGAGTTCAAAGGTGCATTTTTTGGGTTTTTCTTTTCGTGATTTTTTTGTATTTTTGAGTAATTTTCAAAATTAAAAGTTAAATGAAAATGAAAGTGAATTGGTTCAAGATTGACGTATAATTTTCTGATTTAATTTTCATTAATTCCCAAAAATTTAAGAAAATCTTTTTACCCCGTGTCTACATCTAGAAAATCCTATCTTTCTAAGAATGATGAGACGTGATTTTTAAGAAACCATATCTTGCTAACTTTGCTTTTGAATTTTCTGAGATTTTGTGAGATGAATTAAAAATATGAGACATGAATGTTTTCTTTTATTTTTGAATTTTCTGAAGTTCATTTAAATTAAAGTTGCAAATCTTTTAAATTGAAGAGATAATTTTCGCTATTTCTTTCAAATTAAGCTTCAATCTAAACCCTTATAGATCGATCCTAAAATTCGAAGTACCCAATAATATGCGGTTGCAGATTAGGAAATTTTCTAATTGATCACATGTTTAAATATTTTCAAGTATCTTGAGAATATTCACGAAATTATCAAATTATTACAGGATTATCACAAAATCCCCAGAATATTCACATTGAATCACAATCTTTCCAATTTAAGCACAAGATATATTAAAATATATATTCAGAATTTTTAATTTTCAAATTCAACGTGCAATCAATTCAAATTACAAAATCAAATATTGCAAAGCTTTCAAGATACTTAATTTAGATGTGCAATTTTCTGATCTAAAGAAACAATTCCTCAAGATAGGCAACGTATTTTGAACTTGGCAAGTAGATAGGCAATTTTTTAGATATGAGGAATATTTCTAAAATGGATAATTCCTGCAAAATATTTTGTGATATGCAAAATATGATAAATGCAAAATTCACAAAATAAGCAAATAGGAGATAGATCCAAAATCCACGAGTTAAGCTTTCCTTTTCGAACTCGAATCGGATTGATTCCACTTTGCTTGCGGCGGCGCATGTTTGGCGAGGCGACCGGCAGAGCTAACCGTGATGAAACGACGGAACTCGCAGTTTGTAGATTTGCAGCTGGACTCCTCGGCGCTCGCTAGAAAACCTGCGGAAAAAGACAACACCAATTGCCAAAGAAGCTCGCAGTTATTTGTGACGTTTCAAGGGTGTCGCGGCTGCAAGGTGTCAATGGGATGACTTTTGGTGACCAGTGGCAAAACACTTGTGATAGTCTGAGTTTGAGTCAAACTCGCTGGTTTGACATGATCACATCTAGGGTGTCAATGGCCCAGTTCAGTTCAGTTTTTGAAACGTTGAATTGAACCGAACTATTAGGTAATATGCTTGAATTGAACCAAAACTCATCCTGAACCGAACTGAACTTTTTAGAGAATTCTCACAAGGTTGCGGTGGACAGGAGTCGGTTCCCTTTCTTTGTGCCCACAAAGACCGGACAAAGCGGAAGAATTCTCACGAGATGGACGAAAATGAGAGAGATCCAAGAGTCTTGCACTGTGTCAACAACACAAATGTGCCCCAAGTCTTAGTATAACAAGAAATTTCCTCTTCAACAAGCTGGAATTGCACGAAGTTCAGATCCTTGGTGTCACAGAGAGAGAGAGAGAGAGAGTCCGAACAAGACACTGAAAGAAGGCGATGGAGATTGGAGAGTACTCAGTAGGCGATGGAGACGAGAGACGAGAGACGAGAGGTATTCTCAATTTAGGGTTTTGAGTTTTCGGAAGCCAAGAAAAAAACTGAACTGATAAAAAATGTGATTTTTTAAGTATCCAACTGAACCGAACTGAACCGACAAAAAATTTGTGGTTCTTTTAAGTATTCGAACTAAGAATTGAACTGAATCGAACTAAAAATTTACAAAATTTCGGTTCGATTTGATTTGGTTTAATTTTTTATTCAATTCGGTTAAGTTCTTAATTCAGTTCTAACACTCCTAATCACATCAATACTAAAAACTGACGTTGATGAATAGTGCCCACAAAAGACGGGGGAATTGCTGGAGACCTTATGAATACCGCTAAAGAACCTGTAAAAATCACCGTAAAACAAGTACATCAGAAGCAACAAAAGAGCTATTATGTTCACCAAGGATGATTAAACTATATTTATTTGCAAGTGGTGAAAACCGGGAAGCTATTCAAAGCGCGGGCAGTGAAGGAATCCTGACTGAGCTCTCCCTCACAATCCAATCGTGTCTACTTGTCAAAAGGTTTTCATGCTCTATCACGATAGTGATGGCTGCGTCGTGGTTGAAGGGGCAAACAAGAGCTAGAAACCGTGGATTAAGAAGGAAAATAAATAATAAATAATAAATTTCTCAGTGGGACTCCCTGCGCATCATGGGAAAAGGAGTCCCCCAAGAGCGACCCTCCTTCTCCTTTTCTCTCTCTGGACCAAATCACTCTCTCTCTCTCTCTCTCTCTCACTCTTCTAACTTGTGGTGAATTGTCAATCAAGGCCCCACGAAAAGTGAATGTGAATGAAGCAGAAGCAAAGAAAGAACTTTCTCTCTTGCCGTGGATTATGGTCTGCATCCTCAGAGTCTCTCCTCATGTGCCGTGTTTCTTTTTTGGTCGAAAGGTTCCGTGTTTCTTCAATAGTGGGGTCTCCCCAATAGGACCCTTTTGTGGCCGTGAGTCTTCCTCCTTTTGTGAAGAGTCAGAGCTCTATTTATGGTGGTAGATTAGGTTTAACGGCTACTCATTAGGCCAAATTTCAGTCTTGTGTGCTTAATAAAGCTCAAAGTCCTTTTCAATTAGCCCCGAAAAAGTGAATGTGAATGAAGCTGAAGCAAAGAAAGAACTTTGTCTCTTGCCGTGACTATGACCTGGTCCTCAAAGTCTCTCCTCATGTGCCGTGTTTCTTCAATAGTGTGGTCTCCTCAATAGGACCCTTTTGTGGCCGTGAGTCTTCCTCCTTTTGTGAAGAGTGGTGGTAGATTAGGTTTAACGCCCACTTATTAGGCCAAATTTCAGTCTTGTGTTCTTAATAAATTTGAATATCCCTTTCAATTAGAGTTCAAATTAATCATGTGGGGCTCAATCAAGTAAATCAAGTCTGGACCACACGCCAAATCTTGCTTTAAAATGGACTCAGTCAAGATATTTTAATTAGGTTCGGAACCACATGCTATCGGTCCAAATTAAAATGCAAATGCAATGCTTGAATGACAAAATTAAATATGAATGATGAACTAATTATTTTTGGTAGGAACTAAAAATAATTCCTGATTTTTTATGCAAATTCATGATTAAAAAAGTTAGGTGTCAACAATATTATCACAGGTTCTAGGTTCTGATTCTAGATTCCACTTACATAGACCCTGTAACCTATCTGTCAGAATAGATTCCTCAATTTTTAGAATCTGAAACCAATCCTACATACCTTGCAACCTGAAATCTAACAAGTTCCCCACCAGTCCAATTCCAAATTTCAGATTCTATCCTAAAACCATACTTACCCCTAAAGAATATGGGGACCATATGCATTAGCTTAGGTGCGTGAATCACATGGTATAGCAACTGCATTGTGCAAGACTAATGGCTCAAAAAGTGCAAATCACATAAGAGATTAGACAATCAACAAAGACAACGAATAAAGAGGCCAGGAAAATGACCCGTATATACCTTTGCTCCTATTGTCAAATAATCACCACATACTCATGATAAAATATTTGTTCAAACCACCCGTCGGTTGCGCCTATCATACAATGTACTTCACATATTGGATTAGATTTGATTTGCAGATCTATCAATAATTAAATGTTAGTTGTATGCCCTAAAGCAAGCATGTAATGGTTACATATTAGGGATTTTAGTTGTCCTTTCAATTTCATATTTAATTAATGGCAATGACGTGTTCATTCATTTGTACTGTTATTTAGATTAATGATTTCATAAGATCATTTGTGACTGAACCTATTTTTGAGACATTAAGAATATGTATGACAGGTTTACAATTAGACTGAATCTTTAAATGTTCCTGATTGATGGATTATTGAATGGATATTAATGATTCTGTTGAGATGGTGTGTCCTTAGCTTTACCATTAAGTATTGGATATTTAAGGGAATGACGAATCACAAGTCAATGGATATTATGATGTCTAAGTTAAAACATATGTGCTTGTACCGAACAAGTTCACTGAACATGAACACGCATTGAATGATTAGCAATATAGAAGCTTCGAGCTTGGTCAATGTTAATCGTTCATGCTTTGGTCTTGTGTAAATAATCCTTAGACCTAAGCACAGTGTTGACTTGTGTGTTGGATAGCTATGGTTCACAAGTGCGCATATTACCAATTCGTTGATTCATCTTTATACTTGATAGTCATGGTTTGTTCACATACGAAGTCACGCATATGTGCAAAATGGAATATGTCTTCTTGTTACATGCAAGGTTGATGTCTTATGCGATCTAATTTTGACACTGCATTGAAATTATTTATCTAGTTGTAACTAAGAATGAAAGGGTCATGTCTTGTGTAAATGCATGTAAATTAGAATTGTGCATATGATTGAATTGGTGACTTGACAAATATTCCATATTTTGTTTGATTGGGACATGATAAGACAGAGGAAATTGAATTACACTATAGCCAAAGCTAACAGGTTCATGATGTTCTTAAAATATTTACACTGTCTGAATATCTATGACATATTGCTAGATGTCACTCATGGTTTGTAGGACCTGGAGTTTGATTAGGATAATCAATTCTCTTAGAAGTACTAATGTGTTAGTGCACATTTTACTACTAACTTAGTGATGAACTTAGAGATGTCACACACCTTAATCAATACATGATGACTTTGAACGTGAAAGATGGTATTACAAATATATTTGCAATCACGACTATTGAATTAGTTGTGTTGAATTATGTCTCGAGTTTGAATCGATTACGGAACTCGACTCGGTTGGATAAATAGCCAAGTTGACCTCACAAAGAGAATGAAGAAATTAAGCTCCTCTTATGGCCAAAACAGTAAAGGGACTCATTGGCACTAAAAAACAAAAGAAGGGACTTACATTTTTATTATTTATTTTAGTTGTGGGTTGGTTAGAAAAGAACAAGTTGTTGACTTGGTTTACTTTAGGGCTCAAGGGTTTTTTTGAGCGTGAGAAGGATATATACACACTTTATGTTGATGGCACATAGTAGCTCTCCTTTAGTAGCCTCACAAAAAAGGAAGAGATGGTAAATGCATACTCCACTGACGACGCGAGAAGAAGAAAAGGAAAAAGGGGACAACACATGAGAGGTTCTCTTTTGTCGCATGCGGAGGAGAGTTCTAAGCATGGTAGATTTGTGCGTAGTGAGTTTATATTTCCAATTGAGAGGTTTTATTATAACAATTTGGGTTTTAGGTATAATTTAGGTGCGAAAACACGAGCATTTTGAGCGATTGTAATTTTGATTCTCCGATTATAGTGATTATTATTGCTGACTCTTCCCGTGGATGTAGGTACCGATATTTAGACTGAACCATGTATAATCTCTAGTGTTTTTTTTTTTATCGTTCCTCATTATTTTCTGGGCTTTTCACATTAACTTGATTTGCAGAAGATCATATTATTCCGTATTAATATTGTAACAATTGGATCGGAACTTGGGATCGGATTTCTAGGTGTGATTTAGGGCTTTTGCTTGTCTGATTATTATCTAATATATTCTGTTTATTGCAATTATTTCAGGGAGAGAAAGAACATTTAGAAGTTTTAACGAGAGGAACAACTTGGATTGTACAGTGTTAAGATGTGTGCACTCTTGACAAATCAAGGTTTAGCCAAGGCATTGAATGGCGAAGATGAGTTGCCATAATTTCGATGAAAGTGGCTGATAATGTAGAGTTACTTAGAGAAAGCAAAGAGTATAATACTATTAAATTTATCGGATGAGGTGTTAATAAAGGTAATTGATGAGAAGATGCTGCATCGTTATGAGCAAAACTTCAAGCTCTGTATGTAATGAAAAGTTTCAAAAATCGCTTGTAACATGCTAAAGAGGATGTTTTAATTTAAATATATTGAAAGTACGTCTATCAATCCCCTATCAAAAAAAAAAGGGGGGGGGGGCCTGCTAAAATGAGTTTATTTAATAAACTGCATTATATAATTTGAAGAATGTCGTAAAACACTTGATGGATAAGAATATAACATGATGTTGTTAGGATGCTCTCTTAGCTAGAGTCTATGGGAGGGGGCACTTAGCGGATTCTTCTGATAGGGGTGTACTGCTGATACTTCAGAAAGTAGGTAAACGGGGCCCTTACCTTGTTTGCTGGAGGAGTGGCTAGAGAGTAAGTTGTGAGTATGACAGTTGTAACGATAGGATGTAGGTGGTGATCTGATGAATGCACGTAGAGAGTTAATATCGGGGGGGTTTAAGCAGGGGCAGAAGAGGTATAAGAATGGTCTAAGAGCCCCAGCATAGAAAGTCCTAAGGTAAAAAAAAAAAAAAAAAAAAAGAAAAAAAAGAAAAGAAAAGATGTGTTAAAGTACTCTGTAATTGTCACAAGGGGAAGTCAGTAACATCATGGGGGGGAGGGGGGGTGGAGGGGGGAGGGGGGGAAGGAGAGTATTATCTAAGTTGAAAGAATATACAGAGGTGGATAGCAGAAAAGCCTTGACAAGGCAATGGGGCTAAACGTTGTCTAAGAGAGAGCACTAGTAATGCAGAGGTTGTATTTATGTATACACCTACTAATATGGTTCGTGCAGGAATACGGAATGGGTGGCTAATTCTAGGATGTTCTTGATCATGATGTACGGCCTCATTAGTGAACGCGATTTACTCTTACTCATACATACGAGAGGAGAAAATAGTGGTAGTAGTTCTGATAGTGGAATGAATGGCAGGGCTATGCAAGATTGTGGAGAGTATGGGATATAGTTGAAGCAGATTGCGTATGCGAGCGATGGTATGGGTGGCACACATTGATAGACCGTGAGGCTATATACCGAAGCTTCGAAAAGACCTTATTTGTCTCGGGGACACTTTCAATGTATATCGGGTGGATAGAGTACTCACAGGCAGGCTGAGGGGTTGGAGTGCTGATGATGCGCTCGAATGTGCCATGACAATGATGAATAGGGGAAGTAAGGTAAAGTCTGCTTGCTATGCATGCTGGATTGAGGAATAAATCGTGACTTTAGGAGCTGTTGCAAATTATCATTAGGTGAGTCATGTGTCTTAATTTAGAGCTCGTTAATGGTATCATGCGTTTATGGTAGGTTATGAGTTAAGGGCAAGGTATGAGCGATGCTAAGTGATAGATGGGGATTGTCTAAAGGTCGAAGAAACAAGTATAGATTAGACTATGGATGTGAGCACTATAAAAAATTAAAAAAAAATAAGGAGGAGGAGGAATAAGAAACAAGAAATAGAAAGAATAAGTTAGAACGAAAAAGATAAAAAAAAAAAGATAGTAACGAGAAAAAAGATTAAAAGAAAAGGAGAAGACAAATAAGAAAAGAAAGGATAATAAAAGAAAAATAATAGAAAAAAAAAAGGAAAGAAAGAAAAAAAAATAGGAGGAAAAGGTCAGATAAGAAAGAAAAGAAAATATAATAAAAAAAAAAAAAAAAGGGAAAAAGAAGATAAAAAAAAAAAAAGAAAAGCAAAACAAATGAAATCATAGGAAAAAAATGATTAAAAAGAAATGAAAAAGTTTAAAAGAAAAGAATAGGGAAGAAGACAAAAAAAGAACAAGAATGAAAAAAAGGGGGGGAAGGAGAAGATGCAAAAAAAAAGGATAAAAAAAAATAAATATAAAAAAGAAGAAATGAAAGGAAGGAAGGAGAATAAAAAAAAAATAAAAGAGAAAAATAAGATAAATGACGTTATAACATCTAAGAAAGAAAAAAAGAAGGAAAAGATCAAAGAAATAGGGAGAAGGAATCGAGAGAAGTTAAAAAAAATAAAACAGAATAAAATAACAAAAAAGGAGCAAAGGATAAAAAAAAAACGAAAGTAATAACAATAATGAAAAGGAGATGGAAAAGATATGGGAAGGAAGGAAAAATGAAAAATAATGATAAAGACAAAAGAGAAGAAAGAGAAGTATAGAAGGAAATATAGGGATAAAGATATAAGAAGAAAAAAAAAAAAGAGCGGAAAATGAAGGAAAAAGTAAAAAAAAAAAAAAAACAAAAAAGAAAAAAAAAAAAAAAAAAAATAAATTAACAATAAAGAAACAAAGAAAAACAAAAGAAAGAAAAAAAGCATAACAAAAAAAGAGGGAAGTAAAAGAGAAAGAGAAAATTAAGGAGAAGATAAAAAGAAAGGAACTAAATAAAAAAAAAAGAATAAGAAAAGAAGACGGTAGGGTAATCATAGACAAAAAAAATAAAGAACGATAAAATAAAGAGATTAAAATAAAAGAGGAGGTATAAAAAAAACGAGAAACTAGAAGGAGAAAACAAATGAAAAATAAGAGAAGAAAAATGGGTAGAAAGAAAAAAAAAAAAATAAGAATATGTTAGAGAGGAAAACATAAAAGAAATAGAAATAGTAAAAAAAAGTAGAAAAAACAAAAGGAGAAGAATAAACGAGGAATAAAAGAAAATCAAAAAAAAAAAAAATAAAAAAAAAAAAAAAAAAAAAAAAAAAAAAAACCCAAAAAAAAAAAATAAAGAAAAAACAAAAAACAAAAAGGACCAATAGTAATAACACAAACACAAAAAGAGAGAAAAAGAGAAAAATAAAAATTAGAAAGGGAAATAAAAATAAGAAAAAAAAAGAATGAGACAGAAAACTAAATAAATTTAAAGATTACTAAAAGGAAGGAGAATAGATAGAAAAAAGATATATAGCGAAAAATAAAAAGAAAAAGAAAATAAAAAAAAAAAAAACAATAAAAATAATCGCAAAATACCTAAATTGCTAAAAAAAAACAAAAAAAGAAAGTGAAGAAGTATAGATAAGAAGACAAAAGAAAAAAAAAAATAGAAAAAATAAACAAAGAAAAAAAAAAAAGAAAAAAAAAATAAAAGGTTAAAAGAAAAGTAGATAAAAAGAGAAGAGACAAAAAAAAGAAGAAAGAAATAAATGAAGAAAAAGAAAAGAAATTAAAAAAAAAGGAAAAAAAAAGGAAGTAAAAGAAAAATGGGAAAAAAAAGATATGAGAGGCAAAGATAAAAAGCATAACAAGAAAAGAAAAAAAAGAAAAAATAGATCAAATACACAAAAAAAACAAAAGGGAAAAAGCTAAGAAAAAAAAAAGAATTGAAACAACAAGTGAAAAAGGAAAAAAATTAAGAGACGGAAAACAAAAAAAAAAACCAAAACGAAAAAAAAAAAAAAATAACAAAAAAATAAAAAAAAAACAAAAAAACAATGAAAAAAAACAAGAAGAACAAAAATAATAAAATTTCGATAGTTGTCTAAGGAGAGAAGGTAGAAAAAAAAAAAAAAAACTAAAAGAAAAAAAAGAAAAAAAAAAAAACAATAAAAAACAAAAAAAAAGACAATAAAGAAGAAGATTCTCAGAAGAAAAAGCAAGGAGATAAAAAACAAAAGATAAAACAGGTAAAAAAAAATAACCAGACATACAGAAAAGACAAGGAAAATAGAGGAAGAAAATGGAAAAATAGGATAAAAAAAAATTATAAGAGTAAAGAAGACGTTATAAAAAAAAAAACAAATCATACGAATAAGCTAAAACAGAGAAAAGAAAAAGAAAATAAAAAAACAAAAAAAATAAAAAAGAAAAACAGTAAGGAGATATGCATTAGAATAAAAAATAGTAAAGGGAGGGGAGGAAGAAAAAGAAAAAAAAAAAAAAAAACCTATAAAAAAAAAGAAAAACAACACAAAAAATAAAAAAAAAGAAATAAAGAATAAGATAAACGGGAAGAAGGAATATATAAGAAGAAAAAGAAAAGAAAAAATAGAAAGAGGAAAAGAGAAATAAAAATAAAAAAAAAAAAAAAAAAGAAAAAGAAACGAAAAATAGGAAAAATGAGAAAAGAAAAATAGAAGAAAGATACGAGTAAAAGGAATAATAGAGAAAGAAAATAAAACGTAGTATGTTTAAATAATTAAATCGAAATATAAGAGGGTAAAAGAAAAAAGAAAAAAAAGAAAAAAAAAAAAAAAAAAGGAAAAAACCAATGAAGAAAGATAGAAATAACAATGATGAAAACTGAATAAAATATAAAAAGGAAAAAACAAAAAAAAAACGAAAAAAATGAACAAACACAACACAAAACATAACAAAAAATTAAAAAAAGGAAAAACACAAAAAAACAGAAGAAAATAAGATAGAAGTATAAGAAAAAAAAATAAGAAGATAAAGAGCGAAAAGGAAAGAAAATTGAAAAAATCAAAAAATAAATTGAAGTATTAATCAGTAGAGAGAAAAAAAGTGTTAATAGGATGTAAACAAAAAAAAAAAAATAAAACCAAGGAAAGAACAATTAACATAAATGAGAAA
>JAGVVM010013053.1:0-16969 GCA_019149425.1 Psidium friedrichsthalianum
GTCGATATAAGTCCAAAGAAAATCCAAAACTACATCGTTTGAGATCGTCCCGAGACCCCATACCTCTGGTCAGTGCCCCGCGAGGCTTTGGCCGAGGTCGGACCTGACTAGGTCAGAAAAGAAGGGAATCGTATTTTCAAAGAATAAACTAACAGTGATTGTTTTTTAAATTCTTCCAAAAAAATTGTAAGTCCCCAGAATATTCTAAAAAATTGGAAAAATTCTAAAAATTTCCAAAGATCTCAAAAATTTTTAAAAAAACGGGTGTTTTTAACTGACGAATCCTATTTTTGCAAAGTTCGGTGCCTCATCTTTTCAATATGGTTTTGGTCCCTCGTGTGCAAATTGTCTCAAAAAGAATCCAAACAATTCTCAGAGAATTGACACGTGTCGTTTTCATCAACCGACCTATCCTATTTTTTACATTCTTGGCCGTTTCCATCTTTTCAAAAATGATGGATTGTTTACTTCCTCATGGGCAAATTGTCTCCAAAAATCTAAAAAATTTTGAGAAATCTTAAAACTGGAAACGAGCGCATTTAATAACCTGTCCTACCCTACTTTCGATGATTGGGGGTTTCTGAATCCCATTCAAAAATTTTTAATTCGTTCTTCAGGCAAATTGATGTCATCAAAATAACGATTTAATACCCTTGATGGGCAAATCAGATTTCAATTAACATCCCAAACCTTCTGTTCAAACTTTAACCACACCCTTTTCTCTAGCCAATATGACTTTATTTAGAGATATCATGGTTATTGATTTGATGCGTTTTATCTGCTGCTTTTAGATTCTTGATTGTGGCACCTATCTTACTAATTGTGATTGATACTTTAGTTAATTTCCATTTGCATGAACTACCTATATTTTAGGATTCCCTCATCCTTTCTCTAGCATGAAGATCAGTAGTCAAGAACATCGCTCAACTCGGTCCGTGAAAGGGCATCATGCAGTATTATTGGTTTAACTAAGTCCCCTGCTTCCCAAATCTCTAGTTTCCTTGAGTGTACGTGCTACTCCCACTATCTGCTAAGAGTTTTTCGATCTACCTTCTCCAAGTCGGTGGTGGCGGTCTTCGAAAGGGGCATGTAACGTAAACCATTTTATCCGACAAACTTAAAGTCTAATATCCGATAACCCGCCATTATTTGATATGGGCTTGGGAGGGCCTAGAGCTAAGCTCAGCTTTAAATAAACAACTTAGGGCGTGTCCATAGCATCCAAGCTCAATCTTGAAGATCGTTCCGAGAATGAGATGGGGTTTTGTATTTTGATTTTGTATAGCTTGGTAGGGTTAGCAATCTCTTTCTTTTTGTTGATGTAGTATAAAGATATTTGGCCAGTTGTGGATAATGGAATTCTCTACTCTAGCTATGCCCCATACCCTATTTTTCTATCTAGGTAGTTTTAAATATTCTCAACTTGCGATAGACTTTTTTTTGGTGCAGTTATAGCATACCTAGGATGCTATTCTCTTGACTTGAGGCGATTTGGTGAGGGATGACACGATACTCACCGGGGGATCGAGTGCGTGCCATTCTATGGTATGTCGTCTTCCTAGTGCCTCTATGTTTGTAAACGAGCCTCTCGACATTGGTGATTCTACCTTAATAAGGCACTTACAACTGACTGCAAGATGTTTTTAATAGGCTAATACAGACTTATGCTCTTTTAAGGGTAAGGAGGTACGAATCCTGGCTATCTATCTATGATAGATGTCGGTGAAATGCTCATTGTGAAACTAATGAATCTACTAATTAAAATCTAGGGAACATATGCACTGCCACTTTCATATTAAAGTTGGGTGGACCCTGCCCATATATTTCTTGTGTTGAAAATTGCCATGATCAGGTCTTAAGGGCCTTCTTTCCTTACCAGAATAAATTTTGTTTTGTGAAGTCATATCGCAGCAGTGCTATCGAGTTGTAAATCACCTGTTATTCGCTAGTTGAGCTATAACGCTAAGGTTGTCGCATAGTGATTACGATCGGTATCATTGTCGCCGACAGTAATATTCCTTGTCTCATGATCCATTGAGCTATAGAGGTTTGCTGGAAAAGCTTATTACCTCACTATGACCTAAACCTGACATTTGTCACGGCAGTGCAAACAGTTAGTCATTTTGTGTTGACAGTTTGAATGTATTCCCAGCCACCTGAATGCAGTTCTAAGTTGGACATTTGTAGTGGATGTTTC
Organism: Psidium friedrichsthalianum; assembly: GCA_019149425.1. Classification (NCBI taxonomy): domain Eukaryota; kingdom Viridiplantae; phylum Streptophyta; class Magnoliopsida; order Myrtales; family Myrtaceae; genus Psidium; species Psidium friedrichsthalianum. The sequence continues at coordinate 2,198 of JAGVVM010013053.1, forward strand.
GAACTAGGAATAATTCTGAAGATTATAATACAGAAGTTAGTCTATTATAACATAATGATGCCAACCCTGTCTAATGATTCGGACGATTCTTACTGGATTTTGCATTAAGCTGAAAATCTTGTACCTTCTAGGAAATAAGAAGGCAACAATCATATCATTGTCCTTATGGTTAAGCCTGATATAGGGCCATGCCAAGACATTTGTGAAACAGGAAATGGATAGATACGATGCTTGCTTCTAGATCTCGGCGTACAAGTTGAGGATCGACCATACTATTTTGTTACAATGATACAGCACTCAAATTTGCGGCAAATCCCATAGTCCATAAAAGAACAAAGCATATAGAAGTTGACTATCATTTCATTCAAGATAAGATCCTAGAAGGGATAATCAAAACAAGAGGAAATGCTAATATTCCTTCTTTATTGCACGTGCATAGATATTGAAGTTGAAGTAATCCAAATATGCAAACTTCGCAATTTCTTCTTTTTCTTCATTTTGTGTCAAATCTCATTTTTCTTTTGCCTACTCTTGATGTCTCGTATCATTAGCCCTTATCAAGCAAGAACAAGTAAAACCCAACCAAATTTTAGCAAGCCAAGCTGTGTCATAACCTAACCCAAGAATAAATCTAAAATAAAAACTCACTTGTATTTCATTTGGTCCAATTAACTGTTAAACCTTATTTAAAAAGCGAAAATGCCCAAAGTTCTCTCCAAATCCTCTTACTTTTTTGCTCCTAAACATAGCGAAAGGATATGATATTGAAAACGTTTAAAGCTTGTTAATGCCAATTTGTAATCTATGTGAAAGTAGGATCTAGAATCAATAGAATGTTACCTTTGGGATGGATAACTCAAATCAATAACCATCATCCACTTTGGGTGGTACCTTGCCAGCGACACGCACTAGGCTCTAGCGTGTGACATCCTGAAATTCAACCCATTTTCGAAATTTATGAAATGAATGGATATCTCATTGAAGTGCTTCAATTAATTTTACTTCAAAACTGATCGCTCTCGAGAAGACTAACTGAAGGGGAAAGGTTAGTTAGGAATTTAAGTACGTGGACCTAATTGCAAGTCGATATGCGTAACTCCTAAAAGCCACCCATTAGTCTAAGAATTTCTAAAGTCGCAATCGATTGAATTTGCCCACGAATTGGATTCCAAGATTGGGTATTGAACTTTCACGGATATCATTGCTGTTAATTTGGATATCGCCTCGCCTAGTTCAGCTATTTATCATTCGCTCTGAATTATTGAAAAATGTGGCATTGAGTTTGAAAAGACCCTTTTTGCCTTGAGTGCTAAATTACCAAAGTATCCTCAATTATTTTGTGGCAAATGACCAACCTACCCCTTATTGAGAAATGACCAAAATGCCCTTCTAGCATTTATGAGTATAATCATGAATAGAGACTTTTAATGCTTAGCATTTATGAGGGAAAATTATCCTAGGGGTAAGGTTTTCAACAAGAGAAATATCTCATCTTCACTTGATCTCTCTCTCTCTCTCTCTCTCTCTCTCTCTCTCTCTCTGCCCCTCTCTCTCTCTCTCTCTCTCTCTCTCTCTCTCTCTCTCTCTCTCTCTCTACATATATATATTTTTTAGCGAGAAACCTCCCAAACTAGAGAGATCTGTTTTCTCGATTTTCTGCACGCACCTGAGAAGCAATCACTCATTTGAGCTCGTCTGGAGGGTTAATCGAGGTCCATTTTTTCTCACACAACCATAAGATTAAGGGCTACGTATATTCAAGGGCTATTTTTCTAGAAATTTTCTGTACATTCGCGGGTTTGAGCTGCAAAGAGTCTGGTCAGTGGAGGCCTGCCTTTCGTCCTCGCTTTACCATCGCCACTGTTTGGGTTCGATCAAGGTTTGGTCTAGCTTAGTTTTTGGTAAGCAAAGTTCTTAATCTTTGAGTAGGATAATGGGTTACTCTTCGGTTGAGATTAGAGATGTGATTGGGCTTGTTTGAGGTTAATTAGAATTAGCATACTGATCTGAAAATTTTATGTACTATTCACGTCGCGACTACTGTTCATTAAAGATAGATATTGTTCATTGAATATAGGTATTGTTCATTGAATGCGGGTACTGTTCATGAGTTTTTGGACACTGTTCATTGAGTCCGAGCATTGTTCATCACATTTTTTGACATCGTTCATGGCTGCTATGTTGATGTTTGTGGCTAACTTGGGTTGATTATGCAGTAAATAACCATAATTAGCTTTGCAGTACCTTAAACGGTCATTTGCGATGGAATATATGCTTAGCGGAGCACGTGAGGATGATTGACTGTTGTAATTAAATGTGTGCAGTTTGAGTGTTTACATGTGTGCCATGATTGATTGATCGCTCGATTTGGGATAATCGACGTGATGTTTAAATGAAACCATGTAATCTCAGACCGGACATGGTTGAATGGATACATTTTATAGTACAGAATTCTTGAACAATCATATGAAACTCTGATGCGTTTCGACGCAGGGAATTGAATCCTGATGCATTTTTACGCGGGATGCTGTGGTGCTTGATGGAGAAAGAAAAGGTGCTGACTTGATGCGTTTGACGCAAGTTATGGCATGGACCTTATGCGTTTTTAAGTGGGTTATTGGTGATCTAGACTTTGGTCCATAATAAGCATTTGTGGACTACTGTGCGTTCAATCTTGAGTCATGGGGCATGTCTGGATTTATTAGTTGTTTCATGCATTAACTTTGCAAGTATTGTAGTTATGGTCCTTATTGGGATTTATTTGATAGTTAGTCTGGATATCTAAAATGGCATGTTTAGGGTGACTTAGGGGTATGTGTTATCCTAGGCGAGGCTTAGGGAGTGAGTTTACTGAGATTTATTCTCACTATTATTTGTCCGACCATGAATATGAACAGACCACCGGAACATTTTAGGAGTACCTATGGATATTGACATGGTGGTGATGGAGTGCTTGGTAGGAGAAGATAAGGTTTATTCTAGGCATGTCGATACCGTGTAGGTGAATGAGAGCGAGACATTTTGGAAGCCCCATACCTTTATGGCTTGGTTCTATAGAGAAGGAGATCTATCAGTTGGTCCACTTTAAGGACTTGATGTCTCTTATGACGGACTAGGAGAGTGGGACCCCCATAAAGATCGTTCCACCGATGGTGTTATCACTAGCCGGGACACCGGTCCTAAAGATTTAGATCACGAGATGGGATCTGACCTCGAGGAGGAACCCATGGAGTCTAACTCAGAACAAGATTCATCATCCGACGACAGTAGGGTGGAGAACTAGTACAATTGCCCTTTTTCCCTTTTTGGTAAGGGAGCTAGGTAGTCGATCACCAACCCTTTTTTATGTACGTAGTTGCCCTAAGGAAGGCATGTATAGATATCTATTGTGAGTAAATATTATGTGTATAAAAGTATGTTCGTTGTTACTACTATTGCGTTTTTTGTCTCTCTTCTATCCCCTTTCTTTATATGTGGTATAGAGTATTTAGGTTTAGTTCCACTGGTGTCTATTATTTCACATTGGTTTGGGTCAGCGATAAATTTTTAGGACATTGCAACCTTATCGACTAGAGTTTAGGGATATCACGAGCTCGTAGGGCTCAGGACGTGACACCCCCATTGAATTGGTATTAGAGCAAGGTCGGCTCAATCCAAGTTTGGTTGAGGTCTAGAGTGATAAGGAGCAATGATTTTGGGATAGCTAGATAGAGAGACCTTAGTGATTCTCAAGTGTTAGGCACGTTATGCATGATATGTCAATGTGTGCTTGTGAATGGTTGGTTAATTATGCTAAGTTAGAGACACGGCAAGACGAAAGGTAAGAACTAGGACCTTGTAGATTTTGTGTTAGTAATGTTTGTTTAGTAGTTACTAGTTCCGCGTTTGTTGTTATGCCTTACTGTTTAGATCTGCTGGGTTTGAGTAGTTAGCCTGAGTTTTAACTCCTTAGCAAAATTATAGCAAATTTAGGAGTTGAGAAAACCCTATGAGAATGAATAATCAAGGTAGAGGGACTAGAGGAGCATCTACCGGTAGAGGGACTAGAGGAGCGTCTAGCTCGCGGATGAGGTCTATGGAAAACCCAAGAGTGGAAGGGGTCTTGAGAGCCATAGGGGAAATTAAACATTTAATGGAAGGCAGCTTGAGAAAGAGCAGCCACTATTGCCAAAAATATTGAAGTTGTTGTGGCTATTGTTAATGAAGCAAATGGTGCAACTGGTACCAATGAAAATCAACGAAATGATAATGGAAATTGCTAAATGCACCAGCTGGTGGAGCAGCTTCTGAAGTTGAAACCATTAGAATTTGACGGGAATGGTGATCCCGAGGCCACTTCTCTTTGGATTGAGAAGTTGGAGAAGGCATTTGCACTTCTCGGGTGCACAGAGGAAGAGAAGGTCATACTAGCAGTGTACCAACTTCAGGGTAATGCCAATGATGGGTGGCGAGCCACTCAAGGAAGGATTTTTTCCAAAGGCACGGTTCTAAACTGGACTGCCTTCAATGAGGCATTCCATGAAAGGTATTTCTCTAAGACAGCATAAGAACAAAAGATGACGGAATTTCTGGGGCTTTGCTAAGGTCAGACGACAATGGATAAGTACGAGGCTGAATTTGCAAGACTATCTAAGTACACTCAAGGATAGTGGAAAACCCATTGGATAAAGCAAGGAGATTCCAAGATGGATTGAATCCGAAACTCTGTAGCTAGCTAATACTCCTAAATTTGAGGGATTACAATGAGCTATATGAAAGGACTTAGATGGTTGAGCGAGATATGACCGAAAGGGCTGCCACTTCTAGATCGCGGTATTCACCTATTAGGGACAACCGTAACTTTGGAAAAGACCCATGATGGGAAATAGATGGTTCGTCCCACTCGTTAGAAAGAACTTCGGGAAGCCAGAACATCAATCTGGAGTGTTGTGTTTATTGTGTGGAAGGAAATATGGGAGTGACCCTTGCCCAAGTAGGATGGGAGAATGTTTTAGGTGTGGCTAGCACAGCCACCACATGAGGAATTGCTCTAATCAGGTTACTAGGCCATAGTTCCAACCTCACCAACCTTAGATAGGACCTCAAGTTGGAGCTGCCCCACAGAACAACCAGATAAGTCCACCAGCTCAAGGAAGGGTCTATGCAATGGCAAGAAAGGAGGCAGAGGATACCCCTGGTATGATCATAGGTACCGTCTCTTTATGTGATCATATCGCTTATGCTTTATTTGATTTGGGAGCATCACATTCAATTGTGTCTGAACATTTGTGGAATTAGCTGGAATTGAATTGAAACTATTAGAAGTAGTGTTGCATGTTACCACCCCTTTAAAGGATAAAGTGCTAATCTCATTAGGATGTTCAGATTGTAAAATAGCCACTGGTGGTAGGGAAGAATTGATAGATCTAATAGTTCTAGCTATGTATGATTTTGATGTTATAGTTGAGATGGATTGGTTAATAAGATATAGGGCTGTGATTGACTGTGATAGCAAGGTGATCCAATTTAACCCTATTGGTCATCCTAAATATGAGTTTGTGGAGAACCAAGGAGTAACTTTGATCCCTTAGATTTCGTCACTTGAAGTGACTAAGTTATTGGGCAAAGGATACTAAGGTTTCCTAGCATCAGTGGTTGATTCGTCGATTGAGGAAACGAGGATAGAGGACATAGCCATAGTGTACAATTTCCCTGATGTTTTCCCTCAAGATTTACTATGATTAATACCTAAAAGGAAAGTGGAATTCGTAATTGAGTTGGCCCCTAAAATAGAACCAATCTCTAGAACGCTCTATAGAATGGCATTGTCAGAGTTGAAGTAGTTGAAAGTTCAAAGGCAAGTGTTATTGGACAAGGGATTTATTTACCCTAGTGGATCACTATGGGGAGCACCTGTATTGTTTGTGAGGAAGAAGGTGGATCATTACATTATGCATTGACTATCGGCAATTGACCCAAGTAAACATCAAGAATAAGTATCCAATACCAAGGATAAATGACTTGTGCGATCAACTGTAAGGAGCATCAGTGTTCTCCAAGATAAACTTAAGGATGGGCTACTGTAAGTTAATAATTAAGAAGGAAGACATACCAAAGACGGCGTTCTGTATGAGACATGGACGTTATGAGTTTGCCGTCATGCCATTTGGACTGACCAATGTCCCAGTTGCATTTGTGGATATGGTGAATTGGATATTCAAGGAGTTTTTGAATCAGTTCATAATAATGTTCATTGACGACGTCCTGATATACTCGAAGAGCCTTAAAGACCATGAACAATATCTAAGCATGGTTCTATGGATCCTAAGAGAACACTCATTCTATGCTAAGTTTAGTAAGCATGAGTTCTGGCTCAATCGGGAAGCATTCCTTGGACATATAATCTCTAAGGATGGAATCCCAATAGATTCAATGAAGATCAAAGCAGTTGCAAATTAGCTAAGTCCAACGTCAGTTACAGAGGTTTGAAGTTTTCTAGGCTTGGCGGGTTATTATAGAAGATTCGTGTAAAAGTTCTTTTCAATAGCTACTCCTTTGACGCATCTACTAAAGAAGGAAACGAAGTTTGAACGGACAAACAGTGCGAAAGGAATTTCCAAGAGTTTAAGCATAAGTTAATGACCGGGCTAGTATTAACGGTGCCATCCGATTTCGGAGGGTACAAGATCTATAATGATGCGTCACTAAAAGGTTTAGGATGCGTTCTAATGTAGCACGGTAGAGTTGTTGCATATACTTCACGACAATTGAAACCTCATGAGCTAAACTACTTAACACATGATTTGGAGCTTGTAGTGATTGTCTTTTCATTGAAAATTTGGAGACCCTACTTTGTCGAGGAAAGGTTCTAAATCTACACAGACCATCAGAGTTTAAAGTACCTATTTTCTCAAAAAAAAAAACTGAACATGAGACAACGTCGTTGGATGGAGTTACTTAAGGACCATGACTGCGATATTATGTATCACCCCAAGAAGGCTAACAAGGTAGCGGATGCACTTAATCAAAAGTCAAGCATCGCGTACATGATGTTTAAAGAGTGGACTCTGCTCGAAGGGATAAGAGATTCAGAATTCAAGATTGAAGTAATTCATCCCTCGAGTTTGCTAGCTACTTTAAGAATTGAACCAACAATTCAGGCAAGGATTAAGGTATCGTAATATATGGACTTGATGTTCAAGAAATCCTGAGTATGGATACATCCAATAGGAAATCCAACTTTCAAGTATTCAAGGATGGGATATTGAAGTTTTGTGAACGATTATGTATGCCCAATGATGAAGAGATAAAAGAGGAAATTTTATGAGAAGCTCACCACAGCAACTACAGTATTCACCCAGGTAGCAAGAAGATGTATCAGAACTTGCGTTAGCATTACTAGTGAAATGTGATGAAAGTGGATGTAGCCAAGCATGTGGCCAAGTGTTTGACCTGCCATCAAGTGAAAGCATAACACTGTAAACCTGATGGATTATTATGACCATTGGAAATTCCCAAGTGAAAATGGGAGCACATCACCATAGACTTTGGCATGGGATTACCGAGGATCCAAAGAGGTCATGAATCAATTTGGGTGATCATTGATAGGTTGACTATGTTAGCACATTTCCTAGCAATGCGAAAGGACTTCACAATGGATAAGTACGCAGAACTGTACTTGTGTCAGATAGTCCGCCTTCATGGAATTCCAGTAACGATTACATTGGACAGAGACCCTAAGTTTACCATAACTTTTTAGAAAGGTCTTCAGACAGTTATGGGGACAAAGCTACAATATAACACGTCCTATCATCCTCAGACAGATGGACAATTTGAGAGGAAGATTTAGACACTCGAGGACATGTTACGAGCGTGTGTGTTAGATTTTAAAGGAGGATGGGCAGAACAGTTACATCTGGTCGAGTTTGCGTATAATAATAATTACTAGCTCATTATCAGAATGGCACCGCTTGAGGCGTTGTATAGTAGAGCTTGTAGGATTCTAGTGTGCTGGGATGAGGTTGAGAAAGGAATACAATAGGTCTAGAGTTGGTTCAACAATCAATCGAGGTTGTTAAAGTAACCAGGGAAAGGCTTAAGACTGCTCAAAGTCGTCAAAAGAGCTATGCAGATAAGAGACGTATGCCTTTGGAGTTTCAGGTGGAAGATCATGTCTTCCTCAAAATATCAACAATGTGAGGTTTATCTCGGTTTGGTAAGAAAGTAAAATTGAGTCCAAGATATGCAGGTCCGTTTGAGATCTTGGAACGAATTGGGACCTCAGCCTATTGTCTCACCTTGCTGCCAAATTTATCTCAAGTTCACTACGTATTTCACGTATCCATGTTAAGGAAGTACGAATCAAACACGACACATGTATTAAATCATGAAACCATAGAAGTGGAGACAGAGTATCGTATGTAGAGAGATCAACTTGGATAGAGGATAGATGGGAGCAGGTCCTGCGAAACAAGACTATTCAATTGGTCAAAGTAATCAGGGAGTATCATGCAACGAAAGCAGCCACTTGGGAACGTGAAGAGGAAATGAGGCGTCAATACCTCCATTTGTTTAGATAGTTGGGATTATTGTAAATTTCGAGGATGAAATTTTTGTAAGGGGGGAAGAGTTATGAAATTTTAAAAATTCAACCCATTTTTCAGGATTTATGAAATGAATGGATATCTCATTGATGTGCTTTAATTAAATACCACTTGGAACTAATCACAATCAAGAAGACTAACTAAAGGAGAAAGGCTAGCTATGAATTTAAGTATGTGGATCTAATTGCGGATCGATAGGCATAACTCCTAAAAGCCACCCGTTAGTCTGAGAATTTCTAAAGTCGCAATCGATTGAATTTGGCCATGGATCGGATTTGAGATTGGGTGCCAAACTTTTATAAATATAATTACTGTTAATTTGGACATTGCCTCACTTCATTTAACTGTTTAGCGTTCGCTCCGAATTATTGGAAAATGTGGCATTGAGTTAGAAAAAACCCTTTTTGTCCTTGAGTATTAAATTATCAAAGTACCCTCAATTATTTGTGGCAAATGACCAACCTACCCATCATTGAGAAATGAACAAAATGCCTTTCTAGCATTTATGAGTTTGGGACAAGAAATCATCATGAATGGAGACCTTGAGAGCTTAGTATTTATCAGGGAACTTGTCTTGGAGATATGGTTTTCAAGAAGAGAAATATCTCATCTCCTCTCTCTCTCTCTCTCTCTCTCTCTCTCTCTCTCTCTCTCTCTCTCTCTCTCTCTCTCCATTTTCGGATAGAAACCTCGTAAACTTCCTTTTCTCGATTTTCTGCGCGCGTCCAAGAAGAAATTACTCATTTGACTTCATTCGGAGGGCGAATTGAGTTCTGTTTTTCCTACATGACTGTAAGATCAAGGGCTACGTGGATTCAAGGGCTATTTTTCCAAAAAGTTTCTGCATTTTTGTGGGTTTGAGCTGCAAAGAGGCTAGTCAGTGGAGACTCGCCGTTCATTCTCACTTTGCCATCGCCGCTATTTAGGCTAGATCAAGGGCTATTCTAGCTTATTTTTTTATAGGCAAACTTCATAATCTTTGAGTAGGATGATAGCTTTCTCTTAAGTTTAGATTAGAGATGTGATTAGGCTTGTTTGAGGTTGATTTGCATTAAGCAAACTAATCTGGAAATTTTGTGCATTGTACACGCCGTGAGCACTGTTCATTAAAGATAGGTACTATTCTTTTAGTTTCTAGGCATTGTTCATTGAAGATAGGTACTGTTCATTGAGTTCTGGGCACTGTCCATTGAAGATAGGTATTGTTCATTCAATGCAGGTAATGTTCACAAGTTTCTAGACACTGTTCATCAAGTCCAAACACTATTCATTACGTTTTTACGCTGTTCATGGCTGGTATGTTGATGTTTATGGCTAACTTGATTTGATTATGTGGTAAATGACCATAATTAGCTTTGTAGTATCTTAAACAATCATTTACAGTGAAATATATGCTTAGTCGAGCACGTGAGGATGATCGACTATTGTAATTGAATGTGTGGAATTTGAGTGTTTACATGTGTGCCATTGATTGATCGCTTGATTTGAGATAGTCAATGTAATGTTTAAATGAGACCATGCAATCTCAAACAAGCCATGATTGAATGAATACATTGTGTAGTATAGAATTCTTGAACGATTATACGAAACCCTGATGCGTTTTAACGCAGGGAATTGAACTAGCCTGATGCGTTTTAACACAAGGAATTGAACTACCTGACGCGTTTTGACATAGGGAATTGAATCCCGATGCGTTTTGACGTGAGGAATTGAATCCTGATGCATTTTTACGTGGGATGTTGTGGTACTAGATAGAGCAAGAAGAGGTGCAGACCCGATGGATTTGACGCGGGCTGTGGCATAAACCTGATGTGTTTTTACGTGGGTCACACTGTGATCTACAACTTTGTGGCATATAAGCATTTGTGGACTACTATACGTTCAATCTTGAGTCATGAGGCCGTCTGAATTTTATTAGTTTTTTTCAGCATTGATTTTGTGGGTATTTAGTAAGTTGGTGGTCCTTATTCCGGATTTCTTTGGTAGTTAGCTTGGATATCTATGAACTACATGTTTAGGGTGACTTAAGGGGGCACGTGTTCCCTAGGCGAGGCTTTGGAAGCGAGCTTATTGATATTTATTCTCACTGTTGTTGTGTTCCAAACTATCAGACCATCGACCATGAATAGAACGGACCTCCGGCACATTTTTGGGAGTACCTATGGATATTGACAGGTTGAACAGGGAACCCGATAGAGAAGATAAATTTATTCTAGGCATCTAGTATCGTGTGGGTGAATGAGAGCGAGATTTTTTTGGATGCCTTATACCTTTGTGGCCTGTTCCTATAGAAGGAGATTTATCAGTCGGTCCGATTCCAAGGATTTGATGTCCCCTATGATGGATAGGAGTGTGGGAACCCATGGAGATCATTCCGAACTTCGATGGTGTTATCATTAGCCAGACACTGTCCTTAGAGTCACATCACAAGAGGGAGTCTGACTCCGAGGAGGAACCCATGGAGTCTACTTAGAATAGGATTCATTATCTGGCGATAGTGGGATGGAGAACTAGTACAATTGACAGTTTCTCCTTTTTGGTAACGGAGCCTTATGAAAGTAAAAATATAAAAAAAAAAAAAAAAAAGAAAAAAAAAAAGGGTAGTTAACCATCAATCTTTTTTTTGTGTTTGTGGTTGCTTGAGGAAGGCATGTAGGGATCTTTGTTTGTAATAAAATATTATATGTATAATGTGTGTTTGTTGTTTACTAACTGTTGTGTTCCTTTGTCTCCGTCTATCCCCTGATCTTTATGTGGTATGGAGTATTTGGGTTTTGCTGCTTCCACTAGCGTCTATCCTTTCATTGATTTAGCTGGTCGACAAGTTCCTAGGATTTCACATCTTATCAAACTGGAGTTACAGAATGTTGCGAGCTCGTAGGGTTCAGCTGACATTGGCGCATAGGGGCGTTGCCTAGATTTGGGTGCCCTCCACTTCGTTACCCCAGGGGAGGGCCGATTTTTGTCCAAGATCTAGGTGCCCTATCATGAGCGGGTATGCCTCACCCAACGCAAGCAATGGTCATTATGTTAGGGGAGGGCCAGAGTACCCAAATTTGGCGCCCCAACCTAGGGAGGGTCAGCGATCTCTACCTCCCCTGTGGATATGGGACGGTGTATCACACCATCTAGTCCTGCCATTCTCTTTTTAGATAGCACTTCATTTCAATGAAACAACAAGAAGATTGACTTTCATAATTCGAGCGTGGACGTATTAAAATTAACATAGGATCACATAATCGGGGGTTCACATAATACCGAAAAGCAAATTAAGCATCCCTCATTGATCATAATAATCATTTAGTCTTGCTTAAATAATTAGTGCGTATGAATGTTTTCATTACGACAACAATTTATGTCTAAATATTTTATGTGAATGACAAATATGTTTTTTATTTCTTCATTTTTATAGGCAACAAATGATCTCTTAGAAAAAAAAAATCTCAAACTATTCATTTTCACGAAAAAAATGAAATCCTAATTGATTTTTTTTCTATCTTGCGGCAAGAGAGATTGACATACATCAACCTCTTCTCCTTGGCTTGTTTTGTTTTATTCATTTTTTGAGTGGTCATACGGTCACGTATTTATTATAGAAAGGGGAAGGCGTCCACCCTCACCGCCGCCTGGGCCTACACTCCTCGCTATCCCATGTTCCTTCTCCTTTGAGATTCTCCACTGCCAAGCCATTCAACTCGTCCTTACAATGGGAGTTTTGGTGTAGAGCCTCTCATCTCATTGCCCTCTTGCACTCTCTATTGGCCCATTGAGGAGAGCGTAGGCATGACCTCACCCAACAATGGCGAGGCTCGCCTGGAATGGCTAGCGACAGGGTGAGCTTACTACCGGAAGAAGAATGGAGGAAAGAAAAAAAAATGAGAAAAAGACAACAACTAATTCAAAAAAAATTTAAATATTTTTAAAAGATTGTCGGCGACCCTCCCCAAGGTTTTCTGGATGCCTGCGAGGGAGCTAATGGATTGCTAGGCCATCTTTAAATGATCTAGGCTAGCTCGTGACCTTCCCAAGCCTTACCAACTCGCTTTAGGAAATTAGAACTGGATCGCCTTAGTGTGGTCCGGGTGACATGTGCATCAGTGTACATGCAAATAGAGTCACCATCAATTATTTTAGGGAGGGTAGATTGAAAACCCTATCGAGTGATTGGGAGGGATCGCTGGATTCTTCGAAAACTAAGAGATTTTGAGTTCAGGGACTTATCTATGCCAATATTGCTATTGATGCCCTTTCGATATCTAAGTTGAGTGATTTCCTAATCTAGAGGGTTTCCTGCAGGTATTCTTTGGTAAGGTAAGTCCCAAAGTCCAATGATTTATGTAAATAGGAATATCCTATTCTATCAATCTCACAAATCATTGAAATAAATGGCGCATCAAGGACATCAAATTCAAGGAAATCACATCAGATTCAAATCAAAAAACAACCTAGAGTAGGCCCCGCGGAAGCCTAGAAGAACGCCAACTAAGTGCAGGGGTGATTTGGGAAAATGTGGGTCAATTGCCCAGAAGGGCACAAATGATAATTTTCATGCTTTGGGTTAAAATTGGTGAAATTAGTTCAACCATTGGAAGTGGTTTTTCTAATTTTTCACGATTTTTTTGGGAATTTTTTTTGAAATTCTTTTGGAATTTTTAGAATTTAGTTTTGATTTCTAAGGACTTTTATTTTTTGGGACACTTTTTAGATTTTTATTTAGTATTATTTTTTTGCATTATTCCTGCGTTTTCTGGAATTTTCCCGATTTTTTATGGATTTTCTGAATTTTTTATGTTTTCTTTTTGATATTTTTTGATATTTTTTGAATTTTTTTTATGTTTATTTTTTATTTTTTATTATTTTTTTAAGATCCTTTTTTTATTATTTTTTGAATTTTTTTTATATCTTTCTATTATACATTTTATTATTTTTATTTTTTTTATTTTTCGATCGGGTTTTGTTAACCCGACCCATTTGACCCGAGTTTCGAACCTAAATCTAAACGGTGTCTGATCCTAATCCTAAAATGACGTAGTAATTGATTTTTTTTAAAAAAATTTTTTTTTTTTTTTTTTATTTTTTTTTTTTATTTTTTATTAATTTTCCTGAATTTTTTTGTTTGATTTATCCTTTACTTATTAATTATTGTTGTTTTATGGTTGGTCGAATAGACCCGGACCCATAAAGGAAAAACCCAAGCACCTAAACTCGTTTTTTTTGTCCCCCCCCAAAGGGGCCACTAACTCTAACCCCACTCAAAAACCGAACGACGTATTTTTAGGGTATTAGTTTTTTGATTTTTTTGATTTTTGTTCTATTTTTTACTTCTATTTTTTTAATTCTGCCTACTCTAATCCTACGGCCAAGATTCTGCCACATGTTTATTGATCGGCTCCGTCTATCCTTCAAGTTGGACCTACGGCCAAGATCTAACCTGGAGTCACATTGCGACCCGTCTGATCGACATACCGAATCTAACGGTTATGCTAAAAGGAAGACCTAAATCCTTGATCGTCCGATTTTGAATTTCGAAAGTAATTAAGAATTCGAATTAGACTTTTTATTCTCAAATTTTAGAGATCTTGACAAGTGGAACGCACCCCGGCCGTCCTTATCCTATTCTACTATTTACAGCTTAATCTATACCCAACTGCTGATTGGACGTCGCCTTCTTCCTTGGGCTGAAACTAACGGACCAGTCGAGTTTCACGCGGTGGCAATCCTCTAGGAGACTAAATTCCCAATTAACCTGTTTTCGACGCCAATTCGAGCTCGCCTTCATCCAGATTATCATATATATGCAGCAAGTAGAATCTAACCGTGAGTAAGCTCACACAAGAACAACCATGGCGAATTCAACAATCAAGCTAATCCAATCATACAACCATCGAATTAATTCATGAGATGAGATCTTAGGATGATCAAGATGCTTACGCTTGTGCTTTGATTGGGCTCTAAGTTGCTAGATTAAGTTGGCATGGTTGCACATTCGAACGACGGCGAGAGGTTCAAACGAGGACTCTCACGACAATGCGATACCAAAAGGGAATGCAGCATGGTCAAAGTTGCTCCAAAAGGGTAAAACGCACACATCGATTCGAAGACTAACCATCGAGATAGCAATTCGCCATAGTTTTTTTTTTTTGGTAAGGGCAATGCGCCATAAGTTTTTTTTTTTTGGGTAAGGAGGGAA
>JAGVVM010013055.1:0-15104 GCA_019149425.1 Psidium friedrichsthalianum
TCAACATCCAGTTCCTCCCTCCGACCGCGGCTCCTTCGTGTCGGCGGGGGGGGGGATCCTCTCCAACTCCGGCGATCCGGGAGCATCCACCGGGTCAGCGGTCCCCCGTCGGCGTCCGCGCTCTCCTTGCCTCATCCTTTCCTGCTGTACAGCCGCGTCTCTATCTCGGCGGCGACGACGACTCCGATGGTGGGTCTCCGCCGGAGCGATCAGATCTGGCGATCATTTTTTTCATTTCGCACCATTTCGATTTTTTTTAATTTCTTTTAATAGTGTGTGTATTCTATAGCGTAGAGAGGGGAACGTAGCCATCGGGACATTGTGGGCAATTCTGTAATTAGAGGGAAGTACGGAGGGTGTTATGGTATATTTGGTTGGACGACGGTTGACTGATTGAACGACGGGTTTGCTCTTCTATCTGCCCCAGTTCCAATCAATTCTTCTTCTTTTTTGGCCTCCTTTTGGTAGAATAATTAATTCTCATAGGGAGTGAAATTACTTGCTTTCTTCTCTGTAAGTTGAAAGCGTGCATTTCAGGTCATGGTATGGTGTACATTAATTACGGTGTTCGCTCATACCGCAACCATTTCATTTAAGGATAAATTGTCCTAGGCACTATTTTTTTTCTTAAAAGGGAAAGGTCATGATCTCCTTTTCGCTCCTAATAAAACGTCAGCTATTTTTCCTACGACTTTACTCTTGACCGGCGCTACACAGAAAGCTCTCCCATACTCTCTCTCGACGACGCTTTTCACTTGAAGCTTCCTGGTGCAAAGTTGACTTCTTAATCTTTAGAAATTAAGTATACTCCATTTCGTGACGTATTTTTTGATCAGTGTATCAATTATCTTGGCATAGCTTTTCTACTGTGATTTTGGAATTATTTTCCATCATGTCCGAATTACGCTGGTTGGAACTTCCTCGAAATGAGGCTTAGAGCTCGCGATCATGTAATCCATGGTAACCAGCCCTCTGGGGTTGGCCACACGGGCTTTACAGCAAACCAGCTTTTGTTGCTAAAGATCTGCTTTACTTCCACGAAAAGGTGGCTCCCGAACCATACTTTTGTTTGTAAATTGTGTAATCCATGGCCACACGGACGCAGATTTTTTGTTGCGCACAATTTTCTTTCGCTACTTTTTTCCCGTTCAATATCGCTTTAGGATTACCCCTTTTAGAATTGTACATTATGCGGTTAGTGTCACCAACCCTCCGGAGAGTCCTAAAGCCTGTTGGGTATTCGCTTGGCTGATCCCCCCACTTCCGCTCGGAAAGGGCAGAATTGTCGGTGCTCCATCTGCCGGCGACATATATCCCTAAACCCTGGGTGACGGCTGGTTGGAAGAACCTAGGCTCGGCATCCTGACCTTTCACCATACTATGTGATCATCGGTTTGCGCATAAAAGATGTGTTAACCATAAATGGTTGGTCTACTCATTCTAATATTCCTTCAGACCATTCTCTTCATAGTAGCCACCAGACCAGGGTACTCGGCCAATTCTCTCCTTTAATCATCGGTAGTTCCCGTCGTTTACCAGGGCGGCTTTCCTCTTACCGTACTGTTATTAACTTGGCTGTCAGTCACCGACTGTTTGTAGAGATTGATTCTCATGGCAGACGTGGTGCAAGGTTCTTGACGTTGTAGTTCTACCCATTAGCACTCCTCAAATCAACCACAAATGGTCCCACTGTGTATGCCAAAAATATTCGAACGAAAGATAAATAAATACGTTGAAAAGTAAAGCAAATAATGTAAAATTGCAGAGTAAAATTGATTGTGGATCCCTTTACACAAATTTGTCTCCGACTATTTTAGCTGAGTACAAGGTGCCCGTTGGTACGGTTCTTCCGTACATTCTATCCCTAAATTTCGAGTAAGCTTCTATTAAACGGCTCAATTTTACTCTCTCTGGATGATTGAACTTCGCTTGTCCGCTTCATTGGGACCTTTAGCAATGTACTGTTTTGCCGTGTCACCACATTTTCATTTGCTCCAGTGTCATCCATACATGGCATTGGTCAGTGACTTCGTTCTGCATACTCTGAAGCTCATGACCAATTTTCGGTGTAACAGTGGCGTATACCTATTTTCATCGTCCAAGCTCGTCTTAGACTAGGCGACCAAATTACGTCACCTAGTTTGAACGTTTTTGTCTCCTTGACAACTTCTTTCTTTTCGTATTTTTATTTTCCATTTTTACCAGTAACAAAAAATGGCATAAGAAGCACATGGAGTCACCTAAACATGCCAATATATTATCCCCCATGATTTTGGCAGAACAATAAAACATAATACCGCATATGTGTTGTCCAAGAATATAGACTTAAGCTTGTTTCCATAGAAGTCGGAATTTCAATTTTTTTTTTTGTTTTCATTGGAAAATTAAGGTTTTGAGGAGAGAAAAAGGTACTCTACAAAAGCTATATATGCAACCACGGAGGATTGCCCAAATGGCCACCTTCTTATTTGGGAAGAGGAAGAGGAGGGTTTGATCCCCTTACCTTTGGGGAGAGTGGGTAATGACGAGTGAGGAGAAGCGGAGTTTGCAACCTGCACACAGTACTAGCACGCACAGATCTAGCTTGTATAGTAGAGTATAGGAATAGATTAGAACTAGACCAAAAAAAAAAACATATATATGCTAATCTAAAATATACTATAGCCTTGCAGTGTAGTTTGTTGTGAGAGCTGAAATTATTTTCATGTGTTCTTTCTTTTAAATTTATTTGCAAATTATTTGGAATATTCCCATAACCGAAATTCTCTGCTCAGTATTCTCATGGTTTTTACTAAGATTCAGATAATTGGAATGAGTTATATATGATAAGAAGCAGAAGATTACATTCAAAATTGCCAGTATTTTGTCTTGAAAGTGGCTTGATGAGCTGTTCAGGAATATATCTAAGTCTTCTTCAATTAACCCAAAGAGTACTTAAATAAAACTTCGCTCAAGTAGCGATCAAAGATAATTTCTATGTAAAGACTGGCATCAGTAGAACCATGTATGAGTGCCATGCTGACTGAACAATTACGTTGATGGTGGGACGAAAATTTGATAATGACTTAAATTATCGGGAGAACATATGATCAGGACCAGAAATTGTACAACTAAATGTGGGAACAAAGTATTTTACCAAAACTACGTGGACCGAAAGTATAATAATTCCTCGTAAAGTGATATTCAGTATGACTCTGCTTGTACAATTGAGAATTAAAGGCTAATTTTATCTTATAAAAAATTGCTTTTAGTAGAGAAATTTAAACCCCGTGATTTTTCGTTGGCTGCCGGATGAGGCAACAAGAATGCCTACGATGCCTCGTTGTGGAAGAAGAACTACATAAGTCCAATACTCTGTTGGAAGCAAGATATTTTTATGATGCTATCATTAGTAAAATCCACTCTCAAAGTCACCAAAACTTGTGGGTACTTGACCTATGTTAATTTGATCGGTTCGTTATGGAGGATATTGAAGCCAGATCATTTGTGGCATATGTATGTGTTTATAGACGGAGTGGGCCCGTAGCCGATCCAACAAGGGTCGTGATTGTCGAGACATCAACCGAGGAGAGACAATGGGAAGGGTAGTAATGAATCAAATCAACATTTCCTCCGGCATGTGCGGCTCTTAGTAGTCTACTAAGACGACATAAAAGGTAGTTGAACCAATTCGATTTGTATTGAGAAAATATCTTTGGACAATTCGAACCAACATGGACAAGGATGGCACTTCTCTAAATTGGTCCAAAAGCTAGGCACAGGATGTTGCCAAGGATCGAAAGAACAAGTCCGGGGCACTCTTAGACAAGTTTTTGGCCAGTTGGATCGAGAATGGCTGAGAGGGTTGGACGCTACATTGGCCAAGGTGTCAGCAGTCGACCAGTGCTGACTTAGTGAGTGGGAGAGGCATGCTCTCTAAGTATCCAAGGCGAAGTGTGATATTTAGGAGGAGACGTTTGGCATGAGCAAGAACACGTGCGCTGATTCAGACATGGTTATGCAACTCCGGCTAGTTTGAGCGGTCGACTAGTTGGGAAATTCGAACAGTGGTTTTCCTAGGATGGCCAAGCAACTGCTTTGTCCTAAATAGTTACTGTTTAAAAATCAATGCATAGCCTTTGGGCATGTATGAATGCATCAATCTCGCGTAAGTGTGTGTGACACGGGCCGGTTGTTTCGTGACCCTCGTTCGATGCGGAGGATCATGGGGAATCGAACAACTGGGTTCCGGAGTCCTCTCACACTCGTATAACCTTGAAGTGATGTTTCTGGTGTCAACATAATAAATGGGCGATGCAGATGGTACTAGACAACTAGGTCCTAGAAGTGGTGTCGGACAGTTTGTGCTAGAAGTTTTAGGATTAACATAATACATCCCTTAGGAGCTCTGAAGGTCAGTTTGGCCTCCCGTGTACAAACTGGTCGGGAGCTGATGCCACTCTCCTGATGAGGCCATGGCAGGTTGAAACCAGTTGTGGTGCTTATATTGACCTGTACTCGTTTGATACAAAAAGGATCCCGACTAAGCTGGTATGGTAGAATCAATACGGAAAAAGATATTCGCCTAAGTGTTCCAGGGACAACAAAGAACAAGGCTGGCCTGGTGGCAGACTACTCGCCAAGCGCCTCACGAGCTGTCCTTTGGCCAGAGGATATGCCAGCCCGTGACAAATGGTATCAGAGCAGGATCCTTCAGTAGGTGTAGTCGAAAAAAATCTGTGGTTTACTCGTCTTCGAGTGGCGGAGAGTGAATCGCCGAGCTGGGAAAAAAAAAATGGCTCGAACAAAGTGGCGGTTCTCGCCTTGCTTCGGGGATGCCAATGGGGGCACAGCAAAGAAATCGATTCATCACTGAAATGGGAAAAATTTCCTGGATCAAATTCGGCGAATCTCAAGATGGATTCTCTATCATGCTTTTAAACAAGAAGAAACCTCCATTGGTTAGCAAAGACAAAAGAAGAGAAAAAATGCTTATTAGGGAAAGAAAGGTGCCACACCTTAAAAGCAACAGTGACTACAAAACGGTGCTGCGAGATAAACGCAGTTGGCCAAAATGCCACACTGAAATGCACAGGTGACTAGACAAAACCCGAACGGCCTTTAACAAAAAAGAAAAGAAAGAAGAAAAGCTACCAATGTTGAGGGGGATACTGTTCTGTCTCGCAAGGTTGTAACAGAACAGCCCACAACGAGGGCATTGCGGAAATGAGTGGGGGAGAATGACATCGGCCAGTTGTTTCGTGACCCTCGTTCAATGCAGAGGATCGTGGAGGATCGTACAACTTGGGTTCCGGGGTCCTCTCACACTCGTATAACCTTGAAGTGGTGCTTGCTGGTGTCAACATAGTAAAATGGGCGATGCAGATGGTACTAGACAACTGGATCCCGGGAGTGGTGTCAGGACGATTTGTGTTAGGAGTTCTAGGATTAAACATAATACATCCTTAGGAGCTCTGAAGACTCGTGTACAAACTGGTCGGGAGCTGATACCGCCTCCTGATGAGGCCATGGCAGGCCGAACCAGTTATGGTGCCTATATTGACTGTGCTCGCTTGATACGAAAAGGATGTCCGAGCTAAGCTGGATATGGCAGGATCCAATACGGAAAAAGATATTCGTTTAAGTGTTCTATAGGACAACAAGAAACAGACTGACCTGGTGGCGGATTACTCGCCAGGCGCCTCACGGGCTGTCTTTCGGCCAAGGGATAATGCCGGCCCTGAATGTGCGTGTGAGAATAATTGCCACGAAGGGCGAAGACATTGTACTCGTTGTACTCCATTGGAAATAATGCTGCTTTGTCCTGATCCGTTTTCATGGGGCCTCAATGTGTTGTACGTGACCTAGTACTTAGGCTCATGGGAACGTGCTTCGATGGTGTATCTCAGTTTGTGCCCGAGTTCCAGTGCACTATGCAAGCATTGGCCCAGTCAAGGATCGTGAGCTTCTCGACCACACAGGTTAAAAATCCGCACCATATCTAAGGCCCTTTTGCCCCGTGATATGCCCCACCCACGTCAAAAAGGGGCATAATTCGTCTAAGCACTAGAGATCAATTAGAGGTCGTTGTGTCGGACTAAAAAAGATAAAAACAATTAGAGGTCGTGTCGCAACGTTATACATTTTTACCGTTCGTCTTGCTCCATGTGCATCAGCCCTTAATCAGTTAAATGTTATACTCGAGTGCTCACAACAAAGTGATGACATTCAGAGCGATCTTACTTAAAACCATTTAATAGGCTCCTCCCATCCACTATAGATTTAGGATGGTTCAAAATTCCCGACATAAAAGAGCGATGTCCTCATGAGTGTTGGCCCGTATGGCCGAGCGATATGGAGTCGCGCCTTTCGATCCGTCTCGCCATCGTAGAAGCTAGGTAGGAGTCATGCCTTATCTGATAACTCTCTAGTATGAACCTATTCTGTCACGAAACCTACAGCCGCTGGAAAGAGTCTAGCGCTAATACATCAGTAACGATCCAGTCCAATCCACGAGACAAAGAAGAAAAATCC
Organism: Psidium friedrichsthalianum; assembly: GCA_019149425.1. Lineage (NCBI taxonomy): Eukaryota > Viridiplantae > Streptophyta > Magnoliopsida > Myrtales > Myrtaceae > Psidium > Psidium friedrichsthalianum. Next base: position 6,514 of record JAGVVM010013055.1, read on the forward strand.
AAAGGAGTACTTTAAGTTTTCACATGAGATAATGACCATGTGGGAGCGAATCTTACTTATGGATAACATCATAAGTCTCGCTATTTTGTTTATGCTTTAAAGTGTCGCAGTTTACTTCCAACAGCAAAATCTTGGCCTATGTAACCACTCACCAAAGAAAAGGTATCATGCTCCCCATCTTCTATTTCCTTCGTGAAATCGGGAGTATTTTCCTAGGAATTCTCTGTGCCCAGACAGAAGCCAAAGAATCACTGTCCAATACAGAAGCCCAGAAAGATGCAAGCTACAAGCCCACCTCACTTATAAACAGCCTAGCTGCATCTGTCCTTGCATCAAGTCAAACTGGCAGGACGATGACATGATAGACAACCACATTACGGTAGATACGTTATCTTGTCCACGCTTCACTCATGAAAGACATTTCATTAACAGCGACATTTCTACATCACACATATACCATAATATCAGCACTTAAAAGATTGATAACTTGGGCAACTTTCCCAATGGATTCTATTGGTTTGGCAAGGTGATGGGTGAAGGATTCTTGAAACTTGCAGTTTACTTTAAGCAGCCGCAATAACCCAGTCCAGGTTAGGTCTTTTCGTCCCATTCTCTTACTCTGTCCATGACTTACCTCAGTAAGATCGACAAGTTAGAGAAATAACATGACCATTGAAACCAAATATGCCATCAATACGCTACACAAGATACGAATGATACAATGCAATACTAGAACACACAAGTACAAGATTGGCCATACAGCTAACAACCAATGCCGATATCATGACATACCATGAAGGAAACTAAACTCGCCACCACTAACAAAGAGTCACACAATTACCACCAGAAAGGCATGCAGAGTAAAGACAAAACACAAATCAACACAGGAAATCCATAATCTCATTAGTCTTCTGGACTGTCAAGCTTTCATACTCCATTAAAAAATTGCATCTATAATTACCCACAATCATTATCAAAGATACATAGGAAGCGAACAAACCATCAGTAATCTTTATAGTTCTCAACGCTGAACGTGCCCACATGCACAGTTCATAATTCCTTCAATCAATCACACAGGCAAGCCACGCAAGCTAAAAGCAAGAAAAAACCAGCACAGAAAATCAATTAACGCTTAGTTTAGTTTTCAGGACTTCTAACCATATGTTTTTCCAACTCTATTACAACCTCATGTTCATTATTCATTGACCTCTATATGCATCTGGAAGCAAACCAAAAGTCAGTAAATACACTTAATTTCCAAATTCATTGAGAAACATAGTTGTTGCATAGCTCTTATTGGCTATAGCATGGGACATTGACATCACTTGTACCATTCAAAAAGGCTCTTCTGTTGTGCACGCTGGCCTGACTTCCTACAATTGCATAAAAGAATTTGCTGGAAATCTAAATCCTGATACGTGGAATTTACAAACCAGTTTTTTAGTGATGAGTCCTGCAAGACAGATGATGACATAAAAAAACCAGCATTGAAAATACTTAGCAATAAGAGCCGATGTTGGAGCACATCATCCATGGGAATGTGAAGGCGTGACAATGAATATAGTTAACTCATTTCAAAACAAATAAGTGGGACATAAAGAGGCACTAGACAATCATGCATAGATATATTGCAGAGTTGAAGACAGCACATTATCTTACCTTCATGCTATGCCAAAGTTATGCAGCTTATTGCAATTAGGAGTTGGCAGATTTCTTATTCCACTGACGTCTTTGCATTTCTATATGACAGTAACGCCAAAGCATATTTTTATAATCCTTGATCACGTTGTCCTCAATGTTAGCTCGAGCAGGACTTCCCGTGGATAACTATTATCAAATGCAGATGATTTCACAAAGAATTCCACTCATGTTTTTCAGTTGCCTTGGAGACCTCAAAAGTGTAATTCTTGAACAGCGAGTACTCAGGCTCTGTAAAGGGAAGATATGCGAGCAGAAGGATGATCAGGAATGGTAACATTTGCAAAAGACCATTAGCTAAATCCTCCTACACGGAGTCCTCTCTCCGGTAACCACCCGCTCCTCCCGTCCTATAAACATGATATGTCCTAAAAGGCTCCCCTGACGGAAGAAGGCTCTGAATATCTCCTCCGGGTCAAAATCATCATCAAACAAGTCATTTCGCAGCTCTTCTCCTCCTCTGCCTCGCATTATGCCGCTGATTATACTCAAATCCTCGACAAAACCAGTGTGATCATACTGTCTCCTCGAACCATCATCACTCAAGCACTTAAATGCCTTGGACACTTTCTTGAAATGCCTCCTCTGCACCCGGCGCCTTGTTTCTTATCGGGATGCACTTTCAGTGACAATTTCCTATAAGCCTTCTTAATCTCCTCCAAGGAGCAAGCTTTTCTCTATCCCAAAAGTGCATAATAATCTCTCGTTCTCTTAATCTGCCCATTAGTTGAACATGTTTTCACTAAACTTCCTTTTCCCAGCATTTGAAGCTTCATCATATTACCAGAACCAGGCTCCCTGTTACTCTCATCACATTCAGTAGAAGTTTCCTCTGAACCAAAGTTGAGCTTGTCGCATCGGTCCAAGAGCTCAGCAACGGGCAAATTACAGTCCAAGCGCCGCGCGATTTTGATAAACCTGAGGCACGTTCTTTGTTGCCCGCGGCGATCGCCTCCTCGGCAAATCCTCTACACCTCAACGCTTCGCCTTTGTTACTATCCATCCTCAAAATCCCAGCGCACGAATTTCAATTCCGCCCGAAACAAAATCACCCAAATGAAGAAGCGGACCTCCAGCAGGGCGATTCAAATTCTGCATCTACTAGCTCAAAAATGAACCCCGAATCCTAATCAAATCGAAAAACTATGATCACGACCTGATCCAAGGGGAACCGAAACTACTGATCAGAAGCGAAACCGACGACACTGAGTTGTACAGAAGACAAGGTGAGCGGTTCAAACCATCCATTGGGAGAATCAACGAAAGAGGGCATAGAAATTACCTGAATCGCAGAACACGAAATTGCAGAGAGACCGCGAGAGGGATTGAGTTCAATGAAGACGAGGGCGTCACGGTGGTTGCTTTGCTGCTGACGACGTCGTCGAATGAAATTGCGCCACTTGGTGCAATTTCCATTGTTTGCCGAGGACCCCCTTTCTTTTCCCCATTTTCGAATTTCATCTCCTAAGAAGGATTGCCTATTTATTTCACCAACGATGACAAATTTGCTTCGTTTCTAAATATGATCTCGCATATTTCATGTTTTTCCAATTCGACCCAAACTATTTTACCGTGTTTGACGTTCGGACCGTTCGATTTCACTTTTAGTAACACTGATTGGAGTGTGATGATGTGGACATATGTGTTAGCCAAACAAAACCACACGTGTAGCGGCAATCCCTATCATAGCCACATTAGTCAATCGAGAGGAAGATTTATTAGAAGAAATAAGAGTAACCAAATTGAAATGGGCGATTAGTGATACTTCGTGCCAAATGGATCACACCCATGTCGTGGATCTAGTCGTGAGATCGCTTTAATATTGTGAATTTTGGTTGTCAATTGAATCCATAACTAGAGGTGTCAAATGGGTGGATCGGATCGGATTGGGTCGGGTCGAATATGGTCCGACGCCATATTGACCCGTCTAACCCGTCTTGACCCATATTTAATGACCCATACCCGACCCGACCTGCAATTGACCTATACCCAACCCGACCTATTTTGACCCATATTACCTCATTTAACTTTATTTTAGGCTCTTCACCCGGTGTCTATTACTTGGCTAAAAACTTCACCCCAATAAAAAAAGCAACTTAAACAATAAAAAATTTTAAAATAAAAAAATTTAAAAAAAATGTGCAAATTGAAATGCTTATAAATAAATCAAAAAAGGCTGACTAAATACTTATAATCGATCCAACATATGTAAGGAAAAACGCTAAAATAAGATGGTAGCGATAAAAAAAAAAATAATAATTGCAACCTCATTTGTAATTGATCCATATAGAATAAAAGATTGACTAGTTTCCCACATACATAATCTCTAGTTACAAGAGTAAGTTTCAGCTGAATGCAAATTGAGAAGAGCTCCATGTCTCTCAAGTCTCTTGGACATCCTCATAAGACATCCAGTGCTGTGATGCTTCAAAAGTCACCTTCATAACGATCCATTTACCCCATCCCAATCTCAACAAATATATCCAAAACCTTCTTCAGTAAAACGCAGTCAATTTGCTTTCCCTCACGTTCTTGATCAATCTAATCAAAATTGAGAACAAGTCATACAACTAACGAAATCTCTAGAAATAAGAGACCTCTTAAGGATTAGAGGGATGGATACATCATACCAGAGAGATAGTTGCTTTCGTGACTTTTGCATATAACTCCCTGTATACCTGAAAACATCATCAGTGAAGTGCAATGAGATAATTGTCAACACATATGGAAAAAGTCGACATCATTAATCTGCAGCTAGCATAATTCAGGCATATCTGGACCATGAACTCTTCTGTAGATGATCAGCAGAAAGAGGACATCACACATAAGAGGTCACAAGTGACATACCAGATCACGAAAGCAAGTCAGGCCAACTTCATTAAGGGACGGCAATGATCATCGAGCAATGAAGTACCGGTCCAGATAATGGAAGAAATGAGATAACCAACTTGGCTTAGTTGATATCAAAGTCAACTTGCCACTTTGATTCCATGGGACCTGACTGTGTGACAACCCAATTGGATCTCTGGCATCTTCAACTCCAAGTTGAAAACGTTTATTGCTGATGATTATTAATGAAAAGGAATTATGAGAACCTGTCAAAGGAATTTACATGCAAATTCTCAGTAAAACAGAAAGGAGTTCACACAACAGAGCAGCAAAATCAGCAATGGTGGCCAGTAATAACCCCATGGCAATTCAGTATCCAAATGAATTGATGGAATTACTGTAAAGGTGGTGGAAAAAAAAGAAGTAAAGCATCAATAAAAGTCCGGATCCTAAAGTTAAAAAAGAAGAAGCTGAAAGTGATACATCGTATCAATACATAGTGAGATTGCACAAAGACATCACACCAATGTGACAAAGAAACTCCTAAATTATTAGACAACCTGCCTTCTTTTTAATTTACAGCCTCCTCTGCCTTCTTTCTAAATATTCACCATGATTAGAAACCTTGGATTTATTGACTCGAAGTGGAAGATGCATATAGATGAAGGCTTTGTAATAAGATAAGGACTTAAGTTTCAAATCCCATCTGTCTATACGAACCATCTTGAAGAATGACAGAAGGTCAAACGAGTACCTGCCTTCAATGAAACAGGGATACCATGGCAATTCCAGATCAAATCAGTAAGCACACATGAAAAGCGTAACCTCAAAACAGAACAGACAAACCAAACCTGAAAACGAATCTAGAAGGAAAAAAATATACTTGTATAACACATAATACGAGAGGAAAATCTATCCAATCATGCCCGTCCACTATGGCAAAGGAGTAAGGACAAAAGTTTGAAAAAAAAAAAAGCATTAAGACTAAGCCATAATTTGCGGACCAACCCAAAATCAGATGCACATGAAAGCAAAGGAGGACTCAATTAATGAATAGGTTCAAGCAAGGCTCAATACATCTAATACACCTGGACCAAACCCAACGTCATGCATACCAGACATAACACCAATGATGATGTTTCCCAAGCACTAGGCTAAACATACAGGCAACTGGCAAAGAACATGTCAAGTTCAACTTCTTCCGGAAGATAAAAGCAAGACCAGACACGTCTTCAAAGCAGAAAATAGCAGTGATTTTGGCAATCGGTTTAGAAATTTCTCCAGTTAGTTCAGCCGGTTACTAATATTACCAGAAAATATAATTGGCAAGAGAATTCGTTATAACTTTGAATATAAAGTAAAAATTCAAACAAGGGCACTGCTACCAGCCTGTGTCACAATGCTTAAAATAATGCTCGTGATTTCACACATTAGCCCTGAAAGAAGATTACAGCATGTCTAGCATATAAGCTCAGACCGAACCGGATCAGATCATACGAAATGGTAGATTTATCATTGTTTCACACTTATAATCTGCAAAAGCGAAGAACAAATGGAACAAAACAACTAATCTCTACAACCTGGCAGCACCAAGGTCTTAAAGAGCCTTGACTTCACTCATCGAAACTAGAACGAACTCGCAAAGATTTAACTTCGGATTCTGAAAAGAATGACTAGCGGCCCTTTTCCAGGGTGAACATGGAGAGCTGCATTCATAAAATGTATATCCACAACTACAGGGAAATTTTGCATTGGCGCAGACAAAAGACACGCATACAGGTACCAATCTCAAGCAAAGTAGAGCAATCTAAAGAAAAATGCATGATAGGATACAAATTTTACAGTCATCAAGCAGACACATCGATTCCTAGCAGCTTCGTATCTTCTCAAATCTAATCCAAAGCCAACTACATAATCTTTCACTGAAAATATAAAATAAAATAAAAACATTATCTTCATCCGCTGGAAAAAAAAAATTACTTCACTTACTCCTCCTACACTCCAATTTCAACAAGACAATACCAAACGCTACACTCGAACTCCACTAAACCGAGCAACCCCACAATATCCTCTCCTCACATCCACGGAAACGCAACACGTACTATACAGAAAGTCTCAAGAGAGGCGAAGGTTTAATGAGGATCCGTACAGTGACTTCGATGGGGACGCGAGTGTCAATACGGTATTGGGAGTAGAGGTTGATGCAATCGATGGCGAGCCGCTTCAAGCTGGCCTCGCAAGCCGCCCTCACGTACGCCGGATCGCCCCTGATCTCCCTCTTCCCGTCCCTGAAGCTGATTCCAAACTTGGTTGCCAATTCCACCTTCTGTCTCGCCCTCCCTTCAGTGCCTGCTCAAAATCGACACCAAATCAACACAAGAAAACCCCCAAATGTCTCCATGGGGCGGACAGACGTGGCGAGAACGACGATCGCCGATCGCCGAGGCGTGGGACGAAGATGGCTTAGCGGGATCAGATTGCGAACGAAACCCTCGTCTTCTATGGGATAGAGAGAGCAAGCGTTGGGTCCAATTGCAAAGCTAGTTGCCTTGTTGGGTCGTAAATGGGTAAAAAGTGGGTCCAAAATGGGTTTCACGCGTGACCCATATTTGACCCATTTAATTTTACTTCAAGATTTTAAACCCATTTTTAGAGGCCCTCTAAAAATTAGTGACCCATATAAGATCTATTTTGTACAAAAAAATGGGTCAAATATGGGTCTATGACCCATATTGACAGCTCTATCCATAACCAAGTAAAGGAGAGAGAAGGGAGAGCCATTCGAGGCGAAATTCGATGTGATCTCCGCATAAGACATCTTTGCCAATGTAAAGCTAATCAATCACCACGCGCTCGACCTGATGGCAAGGGTCAAGGCGGCGAGACTTGAGTTCAGGTTATCAAGAAACAGTACTCTCTGCCAGCTCAAAATGCTTACAGAAGCACAACCTAGAGCACCAAAAAATAGTTTTGAAATCGACTTGATAACGACAAAGTATAAATCAAAACTGCAGATTGAAGCCATCTAGAGTCGAGTGTTGACATGTTCAATCTATTCTATCGTTCGAAATTTCAAGCAAAGTTTTACACATCCATTTAAAATTTCAGGAAAAATTCAATCTTTTCTATCGTTTATTCAATCTATAAGATTAGAGCCGATGGTACCGATTAAGATGCGAGCGGACTTTCTTCAAACTTTCCCGAAGACTCCCATATTAGTTTATGAAGTTGGATCCTATTGTGCCCGACAAGGACGTGGGGGTTTTTGAAAGCAAAGGGCCAAGGAGGTTCCTACGTCACGCTTTACGTCACACACTTCAAAAAAGTTCTTGTCCCCATTTGAAACACACCGCCACTGGAAAAAATTTTAGGTGGGCCGGGGCTAACAGTGTCCTTGTGCCCCGGCCAATCAGTAGAAGGACACGTGTTCTCTGTACCCCCACTTCCTCGTGTTTCGCACCCTTTACTGTGTTGCTCTCTCTCTTCTTCTCCAATAAAAAGAGCCACGTGGGCCGGGGCACAAGGACACCTGTTAGCCCCGGCCCACCCAATATTTTTCTTCCGCCACTAGTGGTTCTTTTCTGCTGCGATGCTAAGAAGGACAATATCGTTCCTTTTTGTTCGACGATCATGAGGCTCCTTTGGCGGGCAAACCAATTTTGTTGCTTTGCTCATCCTTCTGCTGTACCGCCCCTGTACTGCATCGGTACTGTTGGTCGCTGTTTCCTCTGTCCTTGGTGATCCTTGCTGCGATTTGGTGATTCAAGACACCCCTCTTGCCAAAAAAAAAAAAAAGAAGGAAAGCTGTTTCATCACCAACTTTGCTGTCCCTCGCGTCGCACTGCTGTTGAATCGAGAAGAGCAGGCATGATCTGCTTGTTGCTCTGCTACACCAGCCCCAAAAATCGGAGGATCCCTTCTGCTGCTGTTTGGACCGATCGAGCTACCGTCCTTTGGTCCGGCTAGGCGTGCCTTCTCAGTCCAGAATCGAGTTCGTGTGCAAGCCTTCTCCTAAAGCCGTGCATCCTCTTGGCACCCGGCACCCCACCTCCCGTCAAGAGGAA
>JAGVVM010013056.1:0-19706 GCA_019149425.1 Psidium friedrichsthalianum
GGAAAAGGCCCAAATGCTTCACTTCACCCATGCATTTCGTTATGCAGGGGCAAAGTCAGAGACGAGCCACTCTTCAACTTGAGGAGTAGACTCTCAATTTATTCGGTCCGCCCACATTTCCAAGGGCAATTCAAATTCTCACATTCTTGAAAATTTTCTTCCATGCTTGAATTCTGTAAACACATGTAATGCTAAAATTGTCACATTTGCATTGTGTTTGCGCATTCCATGATTTATATATGACTATTTTGCATGTTTAATTTACCAATCCCGACTTGGAGCATAAACCACACATGATGCATCGAATGTGTATAATGGGGCATGACGGGATGATGAAAGGCAAGCCATCTCCACACACATCCTACATCCACAGTGAGTCGTGCGCTAAATAGGTTCCGCATTTCCCAAGTCAATGGGTTTTCTCGCAAAAGGTACGATAACCGAAGGGAAGGAGGCAATCATTTCTCTATCCCAAACACTACAAGTGACCATAGATAACCCATTTGAGCGGCAGTTTTATTTCGTAACCCCTGTCAAGAACCACCCCACATTGGGGCCAAATAGAGGTAGTCCTAGTAAATAGCACGACGTAAATGGTTAGAAATATTCTTGCTCGGACTAACATCAATTTTTGAGTGTTTCTTTGCTTTCAATCTCGCATGGTAATTCAAGTGCCTTAGGACGACAAAAAACATTCTTTTCTCTATCCGATACACTTTTATCCTTTGTATCGCCCAATTGAGCCCGTTGGTGATCATTGCTCATTCCAAGATGAAGATGGCGCCATCTCAAAGCAGAAGAACTCAGAAGGAGTAGCTCTACATAGAGTTCCTTAGTCAATTCTTCAAGTATGCTAGATCTCTGATATACATGTGTATACAACACAATCTTCGAAAATTCCTTTTTCTAATAAAAAAAAAGGGAAGACAGTCCCGGGCATAAAAAAGCAAAGTGCTAGTCAAAAGCAAGGCCAATGCCCATTCAAATCAATGTTCATATACACTTAGCGAAAACATCTTGTTTTTGTTATAAATCCCCAATGGGATCTGGTTGCAAAAGAAAACTTTTCGAAGGAGTCAAATTGCAAAATATACTCAGTTGAAATTTACACCGTTCAGGAGCGACGACGGTATCAATAGAAGTTGACACCATCTTCATACAACGATGGTGTTCTCTGACGACTATTCTAGAGGACTGAGACTGGTGATAAAGATGCAATGATCACCAACGTCAAACCCACCTCATATTTTTTCTGGGCCAAAATAAGCCTTTTACTTCCTTGGTCCACAATCCTAACCTACGTTACAACTCGTCAAAGTCTTTTCTGATTAAGGCGCTTGAGTTAACGTAGAGTTGAATGATTCAAAGTATCGCTCGAAAAGGTACGAGCAAGATTATTTCTCTCTGATTTTTGCAGGATTCTTGACTTGTAAACCCGAAGCAGATGATGAAAACTTTTCTATCAATGGCCTTGGCTCAAAAGAGTCTCCTTTAGTAAACCTTTGACCCAACCTATATTATGGTCCTAATCAAGACCTCCAGATCGGCTTGATCGTACCAATTGTGAGATTACTCAGACCCTTGCTGAATGCGATGAGGGTGAGATTGTGTGATCTCTTTTCAATCCTACGATCAGGATAAACAACATTTCTCGAGAGTGAGAGAAAGCCCTTTCGGACGGAAGTCCTCCACTCAGATTACATTCGAGGTGTTCATACTATGATAAGCTCCTTGAATAGGATTGGTAATGCAAACTTGACGGAGTAGTTGTACATGATTTACATTTTGATTGATTGCATCATGTGTTATTACATAGACTACTTTTAATCATTTCAAACTTAGCTGAATGGTTTTGCATGAATCGATCAACTCATTGATGAAAATGCTTACACATGTTACCTCTGACATTGCCTGAAAGGTAACACGTTCCCGATGTTCGAGTTACCTTATAAGGTCTCGAAATTCATTCGGCAATTATTAAATGAACCAGCCTAGTTGTCGAGAAACCACCAGGCGTTTCTTCCAAATCCTCAGATAAGTATATCTTCAACCTGAACCTTTCAAGAGAAAGAATTCTGATGATGGTCAGGATGCTCGAATCTATTGCAGTACATATCGGTATCCACTTTCTTCAATGAAGCATGATTTGTCGCAAAAATAGAAATGTTCAAGTTATTTTGATATCTGCCTCTCTGGCTTATTCCTAAAGCGGCAGGAGAATATAATCTGGGTTTGAGCTTCTGCAGGATTTCTGGTCTCCTTAGATCTTAGAATGGCACCCTTCATGGTAAGTTAAATCGGGTTTGAGCTTCTGCAAGAATTCTGGTCTCCTCAGATCATAGAATGGCACCTTTCATGGTAAGTTAAATCGGGTTCGAGCTTCTGTAGGATTTCTGATGTCCCCAAATCCTAGATTGGCACCTGAAAATCATTTTTTTAGTCAATACCTCTTCTGTCTACCCAAAAAAGGTGGCATTTAGGTAATCATTTGTGACTTCTAATACAGAATGATTCATTCCCAATTCCTGAGTTGCGGGCACCACATAGACGAGCCTTTTTTGTAGGGCATGCCGTCTATGGAATCCTTCCATTGGAAACCCCAATACGGAACGGTCCATTTTCAAATCCTGAGTCGCAGGCACCACATGAACGAGCCCTTTTAGTAGGGTATGCTGTCTCCAAAGCTTTTCCATTGGAAACCCTAATGTGGAACGGTCCATTTTCAAAAGTCCTTCCTATAGGCACAAAGTCCTTCTTACAGGTATAAAGTCCTTCTTACAGGTACAAAAGTCTTTCTTACAGGAACAAAAGTCCTTCTTACAGGCACAAAAGTCCTTCCTACAAGCACCAAGTCCTTTCTACAAGCACAAAGTCCTTCTTACAGGCACTCCTTTAGTAGATCCCACATCGGGTGAACCATTTTTAAAGTCTTTCCTACAAGTACAAAGTCCTTCTTGCGGGCATTTTCTTTGGTGGACCCGATATCGAGTAAACCGATCAGTAGAATCCTTTCACCAGGAATCTATCATGGTACGACCCACCATACGAGTCAAAATGCATGCGAAGCTTCTAAATATGATAGATCGCCACTAGAATCCTTTCATTAGGAACTCTGCTATGGGGTGACCTACTATACGGGTCAAATCTTATTTAATTAGTAGAATCATTTTATTAGGAATTTACCATGGGGTGACCTACCATAAGTGTCCAAATTCATTCCCCCTAAGGTTTTCTTATAACGAATCCTTAGGTTTTCAATCCATCGTCAACAGGTCAGTCAGCAACAACCACGGGGCGGGCAGGTAAGTTTCAAGTAAAACCCTTGACTCTTCTCTCTATCTCTCTCCTACGTCATGAGAGCCTTTTCAAGTTCGGTCTGGATCAGAATTGGCACAGAGAGGTATTAGGGATCCCATGTCACAACTCTTTTTATCTCCTTAGATTTGAGTCGATTAGGATTCAGGTGTCATCTCGTTTTTGAAATGAACCTCTACCGAGCTTCCTTTCAAAGAGGGGCACTTGTTGACACCTGATTTTTAATCACCTTTTCTCTTTTAAAATTAATGAAAAAGCCATAAAAATTTATAAAATTACAAAATAAACTTTGGGGACCTTGGCCAAGCCTAGGAAACCATCTTTGAACAAAAAATGATTTTTCATACTTTTAATATCTTTCATCATTTTTTATTTTCGAAAATTCACAGAAAATTAATAAAAAATGAAAAAAAATGAAAAAATCAACTTTGGAAGCCTTGGCCAAGTCTAAGAAACCAATTTCAAACTAAAAGTGACTTTTCATATTTTTCGTAATTTTTAAAATATTTTGAAAAAAATATTTAAAAATTCAGAAAAAATAACATTTAAGGCCACAAAAATACACAAAAATAGTCAATATTTTTATTTTAATTCTCTTTTCATGTTGGCCATCACAAATTCAAAAAAATATAATTCGGGATCATATGTCCCTTCACGAGTGTAATCTCGAATCAGCCCTAAAAAAATCCAATTCAAGTCATTTTATTTTTATTTTTCACTTTTAGGAGTTGTGACATTATCCTCTGATAGTCTAAATTTGCATCTTGGCCCAATGTAACTAGAATGACTCAATTTTGTAAAAAGGGTCTTAGTTAAATTTTGCATTAAAATCTCAAGGACTAGAGTGCAAATACCTAATATTTGAGAGATTATTTTGTAAATAACTAAAAGAAGAGTTAGTGGAGAAATTAAAATAGAGAAGGGAAGATGAAGAAGAATAGATGGAGAAAATAAGATGAGAATAGAGAATGGAAGATGGAGATGAAGAAGAGTTAGTGGAGATATTAGAATGAGAGATAGATATGGAGAAGGAAGATGAAGATGAAGAAGAGTTAGCGGAGAAAAGGAAGATGAAGATGAAGAAGAGTTAGTGGAAAAATTAGAATGTTAGATAGATATAGAGAAGGAAAGATGAAGATGAGGAAGTGTTAGTGGAGAAATTAGAATAGGAGATAGAGTTAATAGAGAAATTAGAATGTGAGATAAATGAGTAGGCTATAAAAGGAGGAAGAAGAGAGCTTGGAGGGGGTATTTTTTTTTAGAGAAAATTTGAAATGTTTGAAAGGGTTTTGGGAGATTGAAGAAAAATTAGAGAGGAAAAAAACTAAAAGAGAGAAAGAATTCTTTTCCAAAAGAGAGTCTTGAATATAGTGGGAGTTGAAATCTAGGTGTTACCATCACCAATTTTTCTATCGATCAACACAAATCACGAGTTCATTCCCTTCGTTCGAGCCGCAATCTTGATCCATAAGGTGACACGAGGTCCGAATTCGGCAATCAAATCCGTAAAATCAGGTAACGATCCTAACCATTAAAATCTTTGAGAATGTCGTTACCTCAATGGATTGATTTAAATTTCGATTATGCCGTGTCATATTCACATGTCATATTCGTATTGCAATTTTCTGTATTTTTTGCTTAAAAGATCCGAATCCCAAATTGCGGCAGATTCTGCCCCATATTTGGTGGTGTAAAGATCTATTGTATTCTATTTCTTATATTTTGATTTCTGTATTATCAAGCCTTGAAATTTGTGAGCCGAGCCACCTGCTGGATGTTCTTTATTTACTGTATTCTACTTTCTGCAATTTAATTTCTGCACCATCAAACCCCAAAATGGGAAGGCTGACCCACCCGTTGGAGATTTTTTATTTACTGCCTTTACTTTATGCAATTTAATTTCTGTATTGTCAAACCCTAGAATGGGTAGGCTAAGCTAAAGCCGAACCACCTGTTGGATGTTCTTTATTTACTGCCTTTATTTTCTGCAATTTAATTTCTGCACCATCAAACCCCGGAATGGGAAGGCCGACCCACCCATTAGAGGTTCTTTATTTATTGCCTTTACTATCTGTAATTTAATTTCTGTACCATTAAACCCCAGAATAGGAAGCCCAAGCATTCAAAAATACAAAAAAAATCATTCATGTGCATTTTATATAGTATAGTTCATGCATCCTTTGCCATGCCACATACGTATCCGTAGTGTCATTAATTCATGCATATTCATGCAAAACAAAAAAATTTCAAAAGAAAATCCCAAAAACTAGGAAACGGGCTATTTCGACTGACCAATCCTATTTTTGTTGATTTCCCTTCTTAATCTTTTCAAAAATGACGCTTTTTTCCCGCATAAGTAAATTATCTTGAAAAAATTCAAGAAATTCAAAAAAATCCCAAAAAATTAGGAAACGAGCCATTTCGACTGACTAATCCTATTTTTGATGATTTATTCGTATGTTGCATCCTCATATCTACGTTCGTATGCCGTATTTGCGTGTTCACGTTCGCATGTAACGTATGTTCAAGTTTGCATGTCATATTTGTATATCTATGCTCGCATGTTCATGATTGCATGTCCATGTTCGAATGTATACATTCGTGTGTCTATATTTGCCTATTCACGTTTTGCATATCCATGTACCCATTACCATCCATGCATTCTATCTAAAAAGTGAAAATACAAAAAGAGAACACCCCATTAGAGCCTTAGGAGTAAACTAGGCTTGAGTTGCTAAAATTAGGATATCCATGGAATTAAGGTACCGAAAGGGTATTAGTTTTAATTAACTAGTGTAACTAAGTTCTCGAACTCATAATCTCTAGTTTGTGGAAGTAATTTAGTTCTCTCGCTAATTTACTTAGGTTTCTAATCGACCAACTAAAAAATGATTAGTGGCCACTCCAAATTCTAAAATCATGTGATAAAAAAAATTAAAGTTGTGATTTGCTAGGGCTTGGGAGAGTCTGTATTAGGTTAGTTAATCTAATTAACCCGATAATTTGTTAACTTGGAAATTTTTCACTGATCAAAATTTTTAGGTCGCGACAATTAGGATTAGGCACCAGAGCAGTTTTAATATCCCCAGGTGGACATTATTATCCAATAGCTGCAAAGTTGGTTTTTCCTTGTACCAATAGTATAACCGAGTACGAAGCATGCATTCTTGGGTTACAAGCTGCAATCGAGATGAGAGTGGCCTGATTTAAAGTGTTTGGAGATTCAACTTTAATTATTCTTCAGACCATTGAAAAATGGAAGAGACGGGATGCTAAACTACTCCCTTATCACGAGTATCTGGATGAGTTGGTAGATGAGTGTGATGATATCTCATTCGAGTTTTTATCCAGAACTCACAATCAATTCGCGAATGCATTAGCCACATTATGGTCATTGTTGTTAGTCACCGATGGGCTTGAGGTGGAACTATTGAAAATCGAGGTATTGAGAAAGCTAACTTATTGTATGGTTATGGTTAATGAGCCAGATAGCAAGCCATGGTACCATGACATCAAGACTTATATCCAAAAGTAAGAGTTTCGTAAAGAAAGTACCACATCTGACTAAAGGTACATAAAGAAAATGGTTTGAAGTTCTTTTTGAATGGAGAAAGCCCGTATAAACGTTCTTATGATTCGGTCCCTCTAAGGTGCATCGATTCTACTGAAGCAGTTCGTTTAATGATGGAAGTACACGAAAGAGTTTGTGGTCCACATATGAACGGCCACATGCTAGCCAAGAAAATCATGAGGTTGGGTTGTTTTTGCTCACTCTAAAAAGTGACTGTATCCAACATGTTCGGAGTTGTCACAAATATCAAACACATAGAGAGAAAATTAATGTCCCTCCAAACAAAGTGCACCAGCTATCAAAACCATGGCCATTCTCTATGTGGGGCATCGATGTGATTGGCCCCATTAATCTGAAGGCATCCAACGAGCATCGGTTCATTTTGGTCACCGTTGACTATTTTTCAAAATGGATTGAAGCATTATCATATGTCGCAGTCACTACGCGAAATGTAGTGAGGTTCATTCGTCGTGATATTGTCACTCGATATGGTTCTCCGGAAGCCATAATCACTAACAACAGATCAAATTTGAATAAGAAACTAGTTGATTAGTTGTTCAAAGAATTCAAGATCAAGCATTTGAATTCCTCTCCATATCGTCCTCAAATGAATGGAGTGGTAGAAGCGGCCAATAAAAACATCAATAAGATCTTAGATAAAACAGTCGAGAATTATCGAGATTGGCATGAGCGTTTGCCCTTTGTACTTATGGCATATCGGACCTCAATCCGGACGTCAGCTGGGGTAACTCCCTACTCTTTAGTTTATGGCATGGGAGCAGTGTTACCTGTTAAAGTAGAGATCCATTCCCTGCATATTCTTTCTCAAGTTAAGTTGACTGAAGCTAATTGGATCCAACAGAAGATAGATCAATTGAATCTCATTGATGAGAAACGGCTCAAGGCATTATGCCATGGCCAGTGTTACCAACAGAGGATTACAAAGTCCTTCAACAAGAAAGTCCAGCCACAATATTTTCAGGTAGGTGACGTTTTTTTATGAAAACTGCTGCCGATAGTTCCTATTCCAGAAGAAAAATTTGCTCCGAACTACGGTGGGCCGTATGCCATGAAGAAGATGCTACTAGGTGGCGCTCTGATTTTTGTTGAAATGGATGGTCATGTGTTTACTAGTTCTGTTAATTCTGATGCTGTAAAGAAATATTACACTTGATTTATTTCGATAATTTTCATGATCAAGTTATAATATTCATCTATTTGATAATTGTTCATTTGATGAGTTGTTAGCTTACATCACTAATCTTCATTGGGAGAAAATTTTCAATCAGGAAAATTAAAGCACAAACATACGAAACCTCCCTCTCATTCCATACATCAACGAGCCTTACAACAAGTCACTGGGGGGGAAAATAAAACCAAATTGAGCCCTAATAAGCATCACAAAAGAGCTTAACTGACTCTTCATGCAGTTAATGTCTTTGCCTACACTGGGCGATTTGGGATTCAAGATCCGCAAGCTTAAATAATAGGCAAGCGCATTTCTCCTTCTGCCGAGCTGCGCTGGCCTCATGATGTTCAACGGCGAATTTCAGATTCTCGATCAAGTCTTTTTCGAGAGCTACATCCACCATTGGTTTTCGAGCCTTTCTTCCAGCCCATCACATCTGAACTTCATCACGATGTCACTTGGGTCATGCTCGAAGTAAGTCTGGATCAAGGCTAGGTGCTTCACCAACCTCTTCCTCTTGTGGACCAACAACGAAGCCCGTTCATCAGCAGACTTGACGGCCTTCTTGTGGGGGACAACTGCCAATTCTGCAGACTTTAGACATCCAGATCAATCCTGGTAGCAAGCTTTCACGATGCGAGTTAGGGTGACCATTTCATAAGTGTTCAGGCAAGCCTCTAGAAAGTTGATAAAGATTGTTGGGAATGCCCTGTATTCCCTCTCTAAATTGGTGCCTTCGATCGAAGAGGCACCTATCTCCCTGAACATACCAAAGATCTCAATTTCAACACTCGGATGATGGGCTATGTAAATATAACCTTGGCCAAGAAGGTGATAAAGTCTCTCCCATTTGACTACAACTTCAGTCGGAAAGATGTGCGTGGGAAGATTGTCTATTATTGTTGAAAGGATAGAGGAGAGAATCAGGGTAAATGAGTGGAATGCGAAGGTGTTAATCCACTTCCTGTTAAGTATTGATTTTAGAGTGCCATCCCCTGTCAATTGAATTTCCTTCTCTACCTTTTTCTTTCGGTGTCACCCCTATTGGCTCGAATCCCCTATCCATAAGTATACTGCTGGTCTGTAATCTCGAGCTAAGCAAAATCGAAATCTTTGCGAAAAAGTTTGAGAGGACATTACTACTTTGAAAAAGAAAGAAGAAAAAGATGACCTGAGCGGGAGATAAGGCAAACTTTAGCAAAAAAGAAGAGAGGACTTGTCTCCATTTGTAGATAGAGTGGCAGCTCACCTGCAAAATCGAGACTTGAGACAGGCGGAAGAAATAGTGACAAGGGTTCTACCACTATTAAAAGATGAAAGAAGACAAACCGAGCGAGAGATATGATAAAAAAGTTAAGAAAGATAGAAATCTTAGGGGAAGCGATACAATTTCTAAATCTACGCCTAAATTTTGAAAGAGGCGTCCTCCTGGTAGTTTTCATCCGTGCTCAAAAGAGAGAGTCTTAAGACATATACGGTTGCTCAGAAAATTCAGGTTGAGTGAAAATACAAGGAAGAGTAGCAAACCTTGAGGGACCAGTAACCAGTCAAGAATATCTCAACCCAACATGTTTGAGAGCTATTTTCACTTGCTAAGTATGAGAGATGAGGAGTTTGAGACTATGTTCGGCATTGAGATCATGGAACCTGGCCCTTCCACCAATGACATCCAGGATTTCAACAAAAACAATGGCAACAACAATAGTCAAAGAAACCGTTACCATCGCCATACTGAGTATCAAACTCAAAAGCTTGAAGATTTCTTCATAAAGTGCCCAGACCCAGATAATAGACAAAAAAAGGAACTGAACCAAAAGTTAGGGCTGGAAATTTCACAAGTCAAGTTTTGGTTTCAAAATAGGTGAACCTGAGCAGAGAACATGAGGTATAGATAAGCTTTTGACACTGCGACCTGCCCTAACTGCGGTGGCCTCTTCACCCTCAATGAAATACAGCATCTGAGGATCGAAAATACTCACTTGAGAGGTGAGTTAGGTCAGTTCTCAGCAGAATCAAGGGTTGATAGAGAAATGTGTGAGAAGACCGATCCTATAAGGTCAGTATTGATGCCTTTCGAGGAAAAAGAGATATATCACCGCCAATCAAGTGGTGTTGACGATGAGCTTACCACAATGATCAACCAGTTCGATATTGATGAAGCTTCAAGGTTGAAATATTCATACGGAGCCTATACTTCAAAGCCAAAGATCACAGGTCCTTCAACATTGCCGATGCGCACCTGATTTGGAATGAAGCCAGCTGATTATTGGAGAGCCTGTAAAGGAAGCTGAACCGATCCTGAATGAATATATATGTTTTATTCCCTTGCGTGGGATATTTTCTGCTTTTATAGATATTAATTCAAGAGCAAAAAGTGGTGATCTTCCTTTCTCCTATGAAAAGCTTGAATTCATTACTGAACCAAACTTGGATAAATTAATTGCAAGTAAAAAAGTCAACGCAAGCTCGAAGGGTAACTCTGTATCATTTTAATTTATCCTCAATTACTCCAATTCTAAAATGAATCCCTTCCATCATTAGGAATTTACAAACTATCTCGAAAGCACAGTCATACCCAATGTGAGATTCTCTTGTTGTACAAAACTTGGGGTAGATCCATTCGTGGACATTGCCACTGGATGAGTAGCTTCAGATAAGGAAATTACGAGTGAAAAGCCCAAGCGAGCTCAAAGAACGTAACTTTGTATCATTCTGATTCTATCCCATTTTTATTTCAATTAGGAGTTGAGTCTATCCCATTTTTTGACAGGAGATTGTCATCTGCCTCAGGTGTATCATAAAATGGAGTTTATCCGATGCAACACGACAAGACTATGTCAGCCAAAATTAGCCCTTAGATTGAAGGGAAGCCCCCATGGATGCCTATGGTCCCGCTAGCCTAATGGCATGGGAGATGACAATAGGCTGAATTAACTTGGAAGAAGATGAAATACACGATCAAGCGAAATCAAATGGTGAAGCTAGTAAAAGGAAAATGCAAAGCACCAATGTGGCGAGCTCAAAGTGAAAGGTAACTGGGTATCAATTCCAATTTATCATTTCTAATTTCATGACTATTTCCTTTTGACAGGAAGAATTGATTGAGGTTCATAGCAACCCAAAATTGCCCAATAAGCTTAGATGAAGAGTCCAAGAGGAGTATTCGACTGACATGATCGTTGTTGTCATTAAACAAGCTGGAATGTTTTTAAATCTTCATTCGACTCATTCACACATGCTTTTCCTTGTGCAGGGGCAAAGTTGAGAACGAGTCTTCCCCAATCCAAGGATCAGCTTTCAAAACTTGCTAAATCCGCTTGCATCTGCATGGGCAATCTACAGTCCCCATTCCTGAGAGTTTTCTTGCAAATCTGAACATGCTTGCATAGTTCATTTCTTAAGAATATGTACGAGTCTTTCATGAAGCTAACGCAAGTCATTGCTACATTTTGCATACTTAAAGGTACTCACATGTTGTGAAATTTCATACATGTTTTTGTTTGTATTGTTAAACTTAATGGGGAAGAGTTTTAATCAGACATCTATTCCATTCTATGAAAATGATCATATTGAATAAGGAACGTCAGGATGATGAAAGCAAGTCATCTCTATATACGTCCTCCAAATCAAATCCCAGTGAGTTGAGTGAAAAATTTTCGTGCTACAAGGTAATGGGTTATCTTACAAAAAGTATGAGGACCGGAACGATGAAAGACATTCATTTCCTCTATCATACATACTATAGGTTGTCATTTGGTTAACCCCTTTGAACGGAGAATTTATTTCCTACCCCTGTCAGGAACAACTCCACATTGGCGCAAATTCCTAAAGATGGTGGTTAGAATTTTTCTTTTTTCACTTGCATCAATCTTCAAGCATATTTATTGCATGCGAATTTTGCGTTAGCTCAAGTGCCTTAGACATGATGAAGAGCATTTTTTTCCATATCCTACGTACTTTAATCCCTCGCCTATCCCATTGGAGCGGAAGATTCATTTCTTAAAAACTCACTTAGTGAGCACCCCATGATGAAAGGTGAAAATCATCAACAAAAAAGAATGAATGATGAAAATTTGAAACAACTCAGCGCAAGAGAACTCCATTAAAAAAATCCTTGAGAAAAGTGCACAGATATCTACCAAGTGAGGCTCTTTCTCTCTCTCTCTCTCTCTCTCTCCTCTCTCTCTCTCCTCTCTCTTCTCTCTAAAAGGGGATAAACCTCCTTTTTCAAAAAAAAAAAAGATTTCTCTCGATCAGAGAAGAAAAAAAATCAATCAAAAAGAAGAAAGGAAAGCCTTGGCAAAATTGATATACTCCTTAAGGAAAAACATTTGGCATTCGTCAGAATGAATTTCTAAAATTGCAAAAGCAAAGATCACAATAAAAGTGTCAAAGAAAGATGATCACCGATCCATTCATGGAGATACCCTTTTTATGAATAGGCCATTAATTTTCAAGCCTACCTGAACCTATGTTACAAGCCCATACCCAAAGCCTCTTCAGATTTAGGGCAGTTTGAGTTAACTTTCGGATTTCAAATGTTTATGAGTGTCGCTCGGCGAGCAGGATTATTTTATCTCATGTCATAAGATTCTTAACTTGTAAACCCGATGTAACTGATGATATCTTTTTATTTCAAAGCCAGTGACTCTCATGAGTCCCCTTTAATACCTTCGACCAAGACTGAATTACAGTCCTTGAAAAGACCTCGATTGGTCTGTCATACTAATTGTGAGAATACTTAGACCCTTGTCAAGCCATGATGATGATAGTTCGATCATTTATCACACCCTTATCAGTGGTCGGGTTTTAAGAGCCTTTTCGTGAGAGGGAGTGAAATCCCTTATGACTGAAAGTTTCTCACTCAATGTTGATCGATTTATCAAAAGGATTAATAAGTTTCCTTTTTGTGAATTCCCAATGAAGTTGGCAATGCAAACAGATTTATGATTCTGTTACACTACCATGAAGTAGTTGATATTATTTTCACTATGTGTTTACCGAGTGGAATAGGTAGACGCATCTCTTTATGTTCATCCATTGAAATAGGTGATATTATTTTCATTTGTGATTACCGAGTGACTAGGTAACACGTACTTTTCGAAATTCATCATGTGGTTTCTTTTGTGTTTTGCTCAAGGCATCACAAATCTTTTCGTATTCGCTAAGTAGATAGGCAGCATGATTTTTATGATCACCGAGTGGATTAGTATCACAAACCCTTTCATGTTATCAGCGAATTAAATGTCGCAATTTTTTTCGTGTTCACACGAATGGATTTGGCAGCACGAACGTTTCCAGTTCACCGAGTTGATTAGGTGGCATGTCCTTAACTGTTTGGCCTAGCAAAGCGGGTAATCCTTTAACTCATGATCGACCTGCTCTCATGAGATATTCATCTATTCACGATCAACATGCCTCCTTCTTTTGGAAAAGTTCAAAAGAATGAAGCATGTTTGATCGTGAATAGATGAATATCTCATGAGAGCAGGTCGATCATGAGTTAAAGAGTTTACCCAGATTTTCTAGGAAAACAGTTAAGGATCATGCCACCTATCCACTCGGTTAACATGGAAACGTTCGTGCTGCCTATCCATTCCGGTGAACACGAAAAAAATTGCGACATTTAATTCGCTTGATGAACATTAGAAGGGGTTTTTGTGTGATACCTAAGCCCACTCGGTGATCATAAAAATGAAGTCATGCTGCCTAATCTACTTAGCGAATACGAAAGATGATTTGTGATGCCTTAGCAAAACACAAAAGATAAATCCACATGATGAAGTTTTCGAAAAGTACGTGTTTACCTATTTCACTCGTAATCACAAAATGAAAAATAATATCACCTATTTCAATGGTGAACATAAAGAGTGCGTGCTACCTATTCCACTCGGTAAACACATAGTGACAATAATATCACGCTACTTCATGGTAAGTGTAACAGAATTCATAATCCTTGTTTGGGGGGGCATTGCCAACTTCATTTGGATTCATCAAAAAGGAAACTTATTTAGTCCTGTTGGGGGGGGGGGGATAAATCCGATCACATTGAGTGGAAACTTTCAGTCATAAAGGGATTTCACTCCTCTCACGAAAAGGCTCTTTAAAACCCGACACACATGATACTGGTGTGAAAGTCACTCGAAACTATCATCATCATGCTTTGACAAGGGGCTAAGTATTCTCACACTTAGTATGATCTAGAGCCAATCTGAGAGGTGCTTTTCAAGGACTTAATTCGTATTGGTCGAAGGCTTATTAAAGGGGACTCATGAGAGTCACTTGGCTTGAATAAAAGATACATCAGTTACATCGGGTTTACAGTTAATGAAATCTTATGACATGAGATAAACAAATCCTCTCGCGACTTCTCCGAGCGACACTCATAAACATTTGAAATCCGAAGTTAACTCAAACTGCCTTGTAATCTGAGAGTCTTTTGGGTAGGGGCTGTAACATAGGTTTCAGGTAGGCTTGAAAATTAATGGCCTATTTGCTTAAAAAGGTAGCTCATGAATGGTGATCGGTGATCATCTTTCTTTGACAGCTTTTATTGCTGATCTTCGCTTTTAGCAATTTTAGAATTCCTTCTGACGATTTTGCCAATGTTTTTTCCTTCTAAGGAGTATATCATTTTTGCCTAAAAAGGGGCTTTTCCTTTGCTTCTTTTTGATTGATTTTTTTTCTTCTCTTGATTCGAGAGAAATCCTTTTTTTTTTTTTGAAAAGGAGGTTTTATCCTCCTTTTAGATAGAGAGGGGGGGGGAGAAGAGAGAGAGAGGAGATAGAGAGAGAGAGAGAGAGAAAGAGCCTCACTTGGTTAGATATTTCTTGTGCACTTTTCTCAAGGATTTTTCTTAATGGAGTTCTCTTGCGCTGAGTTGTTTCAAATTTTCATCATTCATTCTTTTTTGTTGTGATTTTCACCTTTTCATCATGGGGGTGATCACTAGTGAGTTTTTAAGAAATAAATCTTCCGCTCAATGGGATAGGCGAGGGATTAAAGTACGTAGGATATGGAAAAAATGCTCTTCAGTCATGTCTAAGGCACGTGAGCTAACGCAAAATTCGCTGCAATAAATATGCTTGACAGATTTGATGCAGTGAAAACAAGTACTAAAATTCTAACCATCTTTGAGCATGCTTTAGAATTTGCGTCACAATGTGGAGTTTGTTCTGACAGGGTGGTAGAATAATTCTCCGTTCAAAGGTGTTAACCAAACGACGACCTATAGTATGTATGATAGAGGAAATGAATGTCTTTCATCGTTCCGGTCCTCATAGCTTTTTTGTAAGATAACCCATTACCTTGTAAGCACGAATTTTCACTCAACTCACTGGGATTTGATTTGGAGGACGTATATAGAGATGACTTGCCTTTCATCATCTGACGTTCCTTATTCAATATGATCATTTTCATAGAATGGAATAGATTGTCTGATTAAAACTCTTTCCCCATTAAAGTTTAACAATACAAACAAAAACATGTATGCAAATTTCACACATGTGAGTACCTTTTAAGTATGCAAAATGTAGCAAATGAGGCTTGCGTAGCTTTCATGTAAAGACTCGTACATATTCTTAAGAAATGAACTATGCAAGCATGTTCATTGCAAGAAAACTCTCAGGAATGGGGACTGTAGATTGCCCATGCAGATGCAAGCGGATTTAGCAAGTTTTGAAATGCTTGATCCTTGGATTGGGAAGACTCGTTCTCAACTTTCGCCCCTGCACAAGGAAAAGCATGTGTGAATGAGTCGAATGAAGATTTAAAACATTCCAGCTTGTTTTTAATTACAACAACGATCATGGTCAGGCGAATACTCCTCTTGGACTCTTCATCTAAGCTTATTGGGCAATTTTGTGGTTGCTATGAACCTCAATCAATTCTTCTGTCAAAAAGGAAATAGTCATGAAATTAGAAGGATAGATAAATTGGAATTGATACCAGTTACCTTTCACTTTGACTCGTGCCACTTGGTGCTTTGCATTTTCCTTTTACTAGCTTCACCATTTGATTTCGCTTGATCGTGTATTCTCATCTTCTTCCAAGTTACGTCAGCCTATTGTCATCTCCCATGCCATTAGGACTGAGCGGGACCATAGGCATCCATGGGGCTTCCCTTCAATCTAAGGGCTAATTTTGGTTGACATAGTCTTGTCGTGTGCATCGAATAAACTCATTTTACGATACTCCTGAGGCAGATGACAATCTCCTGTCAAAAATGGGATAGACTCAACTCTATTGAAATAAAATCAGGGTAGAATCAAATGATACAAAGTTACCTTCTTTGAGCTCGCTTGGCTTTTCACTCGTAATTTCCTTATCTGAAGCTACTCATCCAGTGGCAATGTCCACGAATGGATTCTACCCCAAGTTTTGTACAACAAGAGAATCTCACATTGGGTATGACTGTGCTTTCGAGATAGTTTGTAAATTCCTAATTGATGGAAGGGATTCATTTTAGAATTGGAGTAATTGAGGATAAATTAAAATGATCCAGAGTTACCCTTCGAGCTTGCGTTGACTTTTTACTTGCAATTAATTTATTCCCAAGTTTGGTTCAGTAATGAATTCAAGCTTTTAATAGGAGAAAGGAGATCACCACTTTTGCTCTTGAATTAATATCTATAAAAGCAGAAAATATCCACGCAAGGGAATAAAACATATATATTCATTCAGGATCGGTCAGCTTCCTTTACAGGCTCTCCAATAATCAGCTGGCTTCATTCAAATCAGGGTGCGCATCGGCAATGTTGAAGGACCTGTGATCTTTGGCTTTGAAGTATAGGCTCCGTATGAATATTTCAACCTTGAAGCTTCATCAATATCGAACTGGTTGATCATGTGGTAAGCTCATCGTCAACACCACTTGATTGGCGGTGATATATCTCTTTTTCCTCGAGGCATCAATACTGACCTTATAGGATCGGTCTTCTCACACATTTCTCTATCAACCCTTGATTCTGCTGAGAACTGACCTAACTCACCTCTCAAGTGAGTATTTCGATCCTCAGATGCTGTATTTCATTGAGGGTGAAGAGGCCACCGCAGTTAGGGCAGGTCGCAGTGTCAAAAGCTTATCTATACCTCATGTTCTCTGCTCAGGTTCACCTATTTTGAAACCAAAACTTGACTTGTGAAATTTCCCAGCCTAACTTTTGTGGGTTCATTCCTTTTTTTGTCTATTATCTGGTCTGGGCACTTTATGAAGAAATCTTCAAGCTTTTTGAGTTTGATACTCAGTATGGCGATGGTACGGTTTCTTTGACTTATTGTTGTTGCCATTGTTTTTTGTTGAAATCCTGGTGTCATTGGTGGAAAGGCCAGTTTCATGATCTCACATGCCGACATAGTCTCAAACTCCTCATCTCTCATACTTAGCAAGTGAAAATAGCTCTCAAACATGTTGGGTGAGATATCTGACTGGTTACTGGTCCCTCAAGTTTGCTACTCTTCCTTGTATTTTTCACTCAACCTGAATTTTCTGAGCAACCGTATATGCCTTAAGACTCTCCTCTTTTGAGCACGGTGAAAACTACCAGGAGGACGCCTCTTCAAAAATTTAGGCGTAGATTTAGAAATTGTATCGCTTCCCCTAAGATTTCTATCTTTCTTACTTTTTTATCATATCTCTCGCTCGGTTTGTCTTCTTTCATCTTTTAATAGTGGTAGAACCTTGTCACTATTTCTTCGCCTGTCCTCAAGTCTCGATTTTGCAGGTGAGGCCCACTCTATCTACAAATGGAGACAGTCCTCTCTTCTTTTTGCTAAAGTTTGCCTTATCTCCCATCAGGTCATCTTTTTCTTCTTTCTTTTTCAAAGTAGTAATGTCCTCTCAACTTTTTCAAAGATTTCGATTGCTTAGCTCGCGATTACAGACCAGCAGTATACTTATGGATAGGGGATTCGAGCCAATAAGGGTGACACAGAAAGAAAAGGTAGAGAATGAAATTCAATCGACAGGGGATGGCACCTAAAATCAATACTTAATAGGAAGTGATTAAACCTTCGCATTCCACTCATCTACCCTGATTCTCTCTCTATCCTTTCAACATAATAGCCATCTTCCCAAGGCACATCTTTCCGACTGAAGTGTAGTCAAATGGGAGAGACTTTATACCTTCTTGGCCAGGTTATATTTACATAGCCCATCCCGAGTGTTGAAATTGATATCGTTGGTATGTTCAGGGAGATAGGTGCCTCTTCGATCGAAGGCACCATTTAGAGAGGGAATACAGGCATTCCCAACAATCTTTATCAACTTTCTAGAGGCTTGCCTGAACACTTATGAAATGGTCACCCTAACTCGCATCGTGAAAGCTTGCTACAGATTGATCTGGTGTCTAGAGTCTGCAGATTGACAGTTGTCCTCCACAGAAGGCATCAAGTCTGCTATACGGGGGCCTCGTTGTTGGTTCCACGAGAGGGAGAGGTTGGTGAAGCACGTACTTGATCTATACTTACTTCGAGCTGACCCAAGTGACATCGTGGATGAAGTTCAGATGTGACGGGCTGGAATAAAGGCTTGACAACCTAATGGTGGATTAGGCTTCTCGAGAAAGACTTGGATCGAGATCTGAAATTCGCCGTTGAACATCATGAGGCCAGCGCAGCTCGCAGAAGGATAAATGCGCTTGCCTGTTATTTAAACTTGCGGGATCTTGATATGCCCAAATCGCTTAGTGTAGACAAAGACATTAACTACATGAATAGTCATTTGAAGCTCTTTTGTGATACGTTATTAGCGGCTCAATTTGGTTTTATTTTCCCTCCAGTGACTTGTTGTAAGGCTCGTTGATGTATGGAATAAGAGAAGGTTTCGTATGTTTGTGCTTTAATTTTCCTGATTGAAAATTTTGCTCCAATTGAAGATTAGTGGATGTAAGCTAACCTCATCAAATGAAACAATTATCAAATATTATGATAGTTATAACTTGATCATGAAAATTATCGAAATAAATCAAGTGGTAATATTTCTTTCAGGCACAGGAATTAACAGGACTAGTAAACACAGTGACCATCCATTTCAGCGCAATCAGAGCGCCACCTGGGAGCATCTCTTCATGCAATACGGCCCACCGTAGTTCGGAGCAATTTTTCCTTCTGAATTAGGAACTATCGCAGTCAGTTTTTCGTAAAAAAAAAGGTCCCTACCTGAAAATATTATCTTGCCGGACTTTCTTGATTGAAAGGACTTTACATCATCCTCTGTTTGGTAACACTGGCATGGCATAATGCCTTGAGGCCTTTTCTCATCATGAGATTCTAATTGATCTCATCCTTTGTGGATCCAATTAGCTTCAGTCACTTAACTGAAAAGAATATGCAGGAAGGGATCTCCACTTTAACAGGTAACATTTGTGTCTGTCTGCTCCCCGCTTCTACCACTGCCATTCATTTGAGATGCTATGGAGGGCTATTTAAATGCTTGATTCATTGAATTTACTTTGGAACACGAAACTCATCAACTAGTTGTTATATCAAATTTGATCCGTTGTTATTGATATATGGCTTCCATGGAGAACCATATCGAGCGACAAATTGTTTTCATGACGAATGAACCTCGCCTACATTCCCGTAGTGCCTGCGACTATGATATGCTTCAAAGATAATGAATTTGAAAGAGGG
>JAGVVM010013057.1:0-14119 GCA_019149425.1 Psidium friedrichsthalianum
AAGCGTGGAGGGGTCTTGGGACCCCGGCCACATCGCAAACTTCAAGTTCCTCAACTCGACTTCCACTCATCAAGGACAAGTCCACAGGCTACTGAAGTACCACAAAAGGCTGTTGAATACAGTGGTGAGTTACTTGGTGATTGTGAGTTGAGAATAAGTTTGGCACAGGAAAGGGGAGCTTATACTCCACATAACGGCAAAGGCAACTTATCATCGCAAAAGGGAGGAAGGGGTGAGGCCCAAACTGTTTTTGTGATGGGTCTTGACAAGTCCCCTAGAGAGGACCAGTTAAGAAGCAGAGCTTGACTGAGCATTTTGGGAACCTGTGGCGACATTTCCAGAATCTCAATTCCTAGGAATTATGATTTTGGTGAACCCAAAGGGTTTGCTTACATTGACTTTACAGATAGCGACAGTTTCAACAAGGCACTAGAGCCTGATAGGACTGAACTAGGTGGATACCCACTCTCGGCGATGATGAGGCAAGACCGAGAGAGACAGTGTTTGGCACGATCAGGGTAATTTTTCCAGTTTTAACCCATATACTCCTATGAATCATTCACAATCACTTTGCATATATTTGATGCAAATTGTGAGTTTACATAAATAGTTTAGCATGTTTGATCTTTATCCACATCCTACAGTATCTCCTTCTGAACTGAATGAATTGCCACTATCCTTACAATTATTCAATGCACGTCAAAGGTGTCCCGCCCATTAACCAAACGCTTAAACATCTGTTTCTTTCCTCATCGTGCTAATATTCATTGTTTGGCATTGTGAGAATTATGTTTCGCTGTCATTGCCACCATAAGAGAGAGGATCCCTCAAAATACATCCATGGAGATATATGTTTTAGTAAGGATCTGTGCAACTTCTTTGTCACTAATGCCGCACATATCCTCATTTGATTCCAATTTAGAATGGTTTTTGACTCTGATTTGGTGTTTTGTTGATTTGACCTAACTGCTTCATTTTTTTTATTTATTTTTTTTATTTACCGATAGTGGTCCTGCAGATGTGTTTTTCTTAAATTATGACACATGTTTAGTCACTTCGGCTTTCGTCAATATTATTTTGTTAACTTATGCACCTATGATCGGTCTAGGACTAAAGCAGTGCCTTGATTTCAGAGAGATTTAATTTTAGAGGTTGAAGCATTTTAATATCCATGCACCCATTGACCATACCCTTTTTCCCATAAAAAAAAAGAGGAGAAAAATCATAAAAATAAAAATGAATAAAAATCATGAATAATAGAAAATTTTTAAAATCTAAAAAAATTCTAAAAAATTGGAAAATTTCCAAAAATTCTCAAAAATTAGAAACGGATCGTTTTTAACCGACAAATCCTATTTTCGGCGATCTTGCCTTTCCACCTTCAAAAATGACAATTTTGTCCTTAATAGACAAATCATCTCGGAAGAATTTCAAAATTCTCAAAAATTAGGAAACGGGTCGTTTTTAAAACGGACCAATCCTAACTTCGGCGCTTTTGCCCTTCCAATCTTCAAAATGACGATTTTGCCCCTTATGGGCAAATTATCCTGAAAAATTTCAAAAAATTCATAAACATCCCAAAATTAGGAACATGCCATTTCAACTGTCCCATCCTATTTTGATAATTCCCTTCTTGAATATTTTCAAAATGACGATTTTGCCCCATATGGGCAAATTGTCTTGAAAAATTTCAAAAAATTCGAAAATCCCAAAAATTAGGAAACGGGCCATTTCCGACTGGCCAATCCTATTTTTGATAATTTCCCTTCCTAATATTTTCAAAATGATGATTTTGCCCCTTATGGGCAAATTATCTTGAAAATTTTCAAAAATTCAGAAAAATTCCAAAAGTTAGGAAACAGGCCATTTCGACTGGCCAATCCTATTTTTGATGATTTCCCTTCTGATAATTTCAAAATGACGATTTTGGCCCCTCATAGGCAAATTATCTTGAAAAATTTCAGAAAATTCAGAAAAATCCCAAAAATTGGAAACGGCCATTTCGACTGCCAAATCCTATTTTTGATGATTTCCCTTCTTGACTTTTTCAAAATGATGATTTTGCCCCTTATGGGCAAATTGTCTTGAAAAATTCTAGAAAATTCAGAAAATCTCAAAAACTAGGAAACGGGCCATTTCGACTGGACAATTCTAAATTTGATGATTTCTCTTCCTGATCTTTTCAAATGACGATTTTTCCCTTATAGGCAAATCGTCTCAGAAAAATTCGAAAATTCTCAAAAATTACAAAAAATGGGAATGGTCAATTTTGACTACCAGACCCATATTGTGACTTTGACGCCTGTTTCTTCATGAAATGATGATTTTACCCCTTATGGGAAAATTGTTTCTAGAAAATCAGAGAAATAATTCAGAAAAATTCTCAGAAATTGTCGGAAATAAGGAATGACCACATTCAACTAGTTTGACCTGTTTTCATTTCCTGATCCTTGAAAAATGACCATTTTACCCTTTTGGTCAGTTTGATCCAAATCTTTCTAAGTCTCCTCAAACGATTTTTCATGAAATAAAATGGTACCAAAAGGTCGTTAGAGTAATCTAGCGTACCCAAGTCTCCAAACTCATTTTCTCTAGTTTACAGAAATAAATTAGTTCTCCCGCTAATTTATTTAGGTTTCTAATTAATCTACCAAGAACGATTAGTGGCGACTCCAAATTTTAAAATCATTTTAACAAAAACCAAAGTTTACGATTCGGTAGGGCTTGAGAGGGTCCACATTAGGTTAGTTTATTTAATTACCCTAATAATTCGTTCACCTGATTGATCGAAAATTGAAAATTTTCGGGTCCCGACAATGAGGCCACTGGTGACCTAGCCTCTGGCCAGTGGCCATCAACGATCTGCTTACTAGGGGAAGAAGAAAGGAGAAAAAAATAAAGGGAAGAGAAGGAAAGAAAAAAAAAGGGAACAAATAATAATAATAATAATAATTATTATTATTATTTATTATTATTATTATTATTATTATTATTATTATTATAAAATTCCACTTTTTGCGTCGGTATCAACATTAGCACTGATCCGCATCCATGTCATCACTGGCCAGTTAAAATTGACCAAATAGACTAAATTGACACAAATACAAAAGGTTTAGAACTGAATTAGCACAGAAAAAAGGTTTAGGATGATTGGTATAAATGCAAAAGGTTTAAGACTGAATTGGCGAAATTAAAACGTTTAGAACTAAATTGAAAAAGTGGCGATAGGTTTTGGATTTTTTTGACAATTTTTCCAAAGGAGCAACAATGGCAATTGTGGATTAGCACATCTGCCTACACCTACCTACACCTATGAATTTCAAACATGTGACAAGCTAAAACTTACTAATAGATGGATTCTATACACATGCAAATGAGATGCAGGAATTACCCCAAAATTTGATGAATTGGGCTACAAGCGATGTGGGATAGGTGAAGGGAGATCATGTTCATATCAAAACCAAATAGAACTAGTAAACAAGTGATCTGGGATACTTCAACACATATGAGTTTTGGATTTGGCAGAAATCATATGATGCGATTGCCCTAATTGCTAAGGATTGTTAGCTAAGCCAATCAACTTTGATATTTCCATGATTTTGAGCTTCGAACCTTCTTCTAGTGTAAAAGTTATAGTTTTGTTGCTTGGATCGAATCAATTTGCTTTAAATTCTATTCAAAGTCTTGTCTTTAAAGACACTCATGATAACCATTGTATTTGTTTCTCTTCCAAACTAATTCTTAAAATAGGTTTGGAACAGAAATCCATTTAATAACATAATTTCATTTTTCTATTTTCGGAACAAATTTTTATTTTAGAAAAAAGTTTGGACATAAATGAGAGTGGCGCACATGATAACTATTTTGTTTCTCTTCCAAACCTATTTTTTGGAACAAAAATCCATTTGAAAAAACAATTTTTATTTTTCTATTTTGAACAAATTTTTAGTCAAATAAGTTTGGAATAGAAATGATTCTCTAATTTTGGCAACAAAATAGAAATAAGAATTCTTCTCATTGGTCAGTCACTCTTTCTTGCGTGCGGTCTCTCCCTCTCTCTCCCGTCCCTCTTGCTAGTGGCCATCCAATCGCTAGCACATCTAAGGCCCGTGGCAAGCAACTATAGAAATTTTATGCTATTATCAAATAAATTTCCACTTTGGAACAAAAATTTTGCGTTGTTGTGAAACATGTTCCTCTGCTCAGAAACTCGTTCATGAATAAAAATAGAAAAATCTATTTATGTTTGAAAATTGTTATCGGTAACAGAATGGCTATCATTCTTGTCATAATTAAGTAAGGCAAGGGGCAAAATCTACGCCTTTTGTCCGCAGTCTCAAATCACTTGGACCCGAGACTAGTGTTGGGTAGCCAAAAGATACAAAAGCCATTTCTCTGAGTCACAAGACCGTCAAATGCCCGCAAGCCTAGATTCGGTCAAAGCTGTTGCTCCTCCACTAATTATCGGAATTGTTAAAAATCTTCCTTGCATATTTTTTACTTTGAAAAACTATTTTTTTCATTTTTACCCTTTCGCGTTTTCTATTTGTAAAAGGAATCCTTTTAGGTATCACTCGTTCATCACTGATTTTTGGTATTTAAGTAGCTTTCATCTTAAAGATTAAAGATCAAAGTACTAAATGACCAAAAATCAGTGATACGAGTGCTACTTTTATTTTTTAGTTTTTTCCTTTTACAAAGTCATGCAACGTCGATAATTATCAATATCCAATTAATTAGTGGAGGGCCACAGCTGTTTGACAGGAATCATAGGCTTGCGGGTCCATTTGACGCTCGTGTGGACTCAGTCAAATGGCCTTTTGTATCTTTTGGCTATCCAACACTAGTCTCGGGTCCAAGTGATTTGAGACTGCGGACCAAAAGGCGTAGATTTTGCCCCTTGCCTTACTTAATTATGACAAGAATGATACCATTCTGTTACTGATAACAATTTCTAAACATAAATAGATTTTTCTATTTTTATTCATGAACGAGTTTCTGAGCAGAGAAACATGTTTCACAACAACTCAAAATTTTTGTCCAAAGTGGAATTTATTTGATAATAGCATAAAATTTCTATAGTTGCTTGCCACCGGGCCTTAGATGTGCTAGCGATTGGATGGCCACTAGCAAGAGGGACGGGAGAGAGAGGGAGACCGCACGCAAGAAAGAGTGACTGACCAATGAGAAGAATTCTTATTTCTATTTTTGTTGCAAAATTAGAGAATCATTTCTATTCCAAACTTATTTGGACTAAAAATTTGTTTCAAAAATAGAAAAATAAAATTGTTTTTTCAAATGGATTTCTGTTCCAAAAAATAGGTTTGGAAGAGAAACAAAATAGTTATCATGTGCGCCACTCTCATTTATGTTCCAAACTTTTTTCTAAAATAAAATTTGTTCCGAAAATAGAAAAATGAAATTATGTTATTAAATGTGGATTTCTGTTCCAAACCTATTTTAAGAATTAGTTTGGAAGAGAAACAAATACAATGGTTATCATGAGTGTCTTTAAAGACAAGACTTTGAATAGAATTTAAAGCAAATTGATTCGATCCAAGCAACAAAACTATAACTTTTACACTAGAAGGTTCGAAGCTCAAAATCATGGAAATATCAAAGTTGATTGGCTTAGCTAACAATCCTTAGCAATTAGGCAATCGCATCATATGATTTCTGCCAAATCCAAAACTCATATTGTTGAAGTATCCCAGATCACTTGTTTACTAGTTCTATTTGGTTTTGATATGAACATGATCTCCCTTCACCTATCCCACATCGCTTGTAGCCCCAATTCATCAAATTTTAGGGGTATTCCTGATCTCATTTGCATGTGTATAGAATCCATCTATTAGTAAGTTTTAGCTTGTCACATGTTTGAAATTCATAGGTGTAGGTAGGTGTAGGCAGATGCTAATCCCACAATTGCCATTGTTGCTCCTTTGGAAAATTGTCAAAAAAATCCAAAACCTATCGCACTTTTTTCAATTTAGTTCTAAACGTTTTAATTTCGCCAATTCAGTCTTAAACCTTTTGCATTTATACCAATCAGTCCTAAACCTTTTTTTCTGTGCTAATTCAGTTCTAAACCTTTTGTATTTGTGTCAATTTAGTCTATTTGGTCAATTTTAACTGGCCAGTGATGACATGGATGCGGATCAGTGCTAATGTTGATACCGACGCAAAAGTGGAATTATTTATAATAATAATAATAATAATAATAATAATAATAATAATAATAATAATAATAATAATTATTATTATTATTATTATTATTATTATTTTTTTTTTTTTCTTCCTTCTCTTCCCTTTATTTTTTTCTCCTTTCTTCTTCCCCCTAGTAAGCAGATCGTTGATGGCCACTGGCCAGAGGCTAGGTCACCAGTGGCCTCATTGTCGGGACCCGAAAATTTTCAATTTTCGATCAATCAGGTGAACGAATTATTAGGTTATTAAATAACTAACCTAATGTGGACCCTCTCAAGCCCTACCGAATCGTAACTTTGGTTTTTGTTAAAATGATTTTAAAATTTGGAGTCGCCACTAATCGTTCTTGGTAGATTAATTAGAAACCTAAATAAATTAGCGGGAGAACTAATTTATTTCTGTAAACTAGAGAAAATGAGTTTGAGACTTGGGTACGCTAGATTACTCTAACGACCTTTTGGTACCATTTTATTTCATGAAAAATCGTTTGAGGAGACTTAGAAAGATTTGGATCAAACTGACCAAAAGGGTAAAATGGTCATTTTTCAAGGATCAGGAAATGAAAACAGGTCAAACTAGTTGAATGTGGTCATTCCTTATTTCCGACAATTTCTGAGAATTTTTTCTGAATTATTTCTCTGATTTTCTAGAAAACAATTTTCCCATAAGGGGTAAAATCATCATTTCATGAAGAAACAGGCGTCAAAGTCACAATATGGGTCTGGCTAGTCAAAATTGACCATTTCCCATTTTTTGTAATTTTTGAGAATTTTTCGAATTTTTCTGAGACGATTTGCCTATAAGGGAAAAATCGTCATTTTGAAAAGATCAGGAAGAGAAATCATCAAATTTAGAATTGTTCAGTCGAAATGGCCCGTTTCCTAGTTTTTGAGATTTTCTGAATTTTCTAGAATTTTTCAAGACAATTTGCCCATAAGGGGCAAAATCATCATTTTGAAAAAGTCAAGAAGGGAAATCATCAAAAATAGGATTGGCCAGTCGAAATGGCCCGTTTCCTAATTTTTGGGATTTTTCTGAATTTTCTGAAATTTTTCAAGATAATTTGCCTATGAGGGGCAAAATCGTCATTTTGAAATTATCAGAAGGGAAATCATCAAAAATAGGATTGGCCAGTCGAAATGGCCTGTTTCCTAACTTTTGGAATTTTTCTGAATTTTTTGAAAATTTTCAAGATAATTTGCCCATAAGGGGAAAAATCATCATTTTGAAAATATTAGGAAGGGAATTATCAAAAATAGGATTGGCCAGTCGAAATGGCCCGTTTCCTAATTTTTGGGATTTTTTCGAATTTTTTGAAATTTTTCAAGACAATTTGCCCATATGGGGCAAAATCGTCATTTTGAAAATATCAAGAAGGGAATTATCAAAATAGGATGGGACAGTTGAATGGCATGTTTCCTAATTTTTGGGATGTTTATGAATTTTTTGAAATTTTTCAGGATATTTGCCCATAAGGGGCAAAATCGTCATTTTGAAGATTGGAAGGGCAAAAGCGCCGAAGTTAGGATTGGTCCGTTTAAAACGACCCGTTTCCTAATTTTTGAGAATTTTGAAATTCTTCCGAGATGATTTGTCTATTAAGGACAAAATTGTCATTTTTGAAGGTTGGAAAGGCAAGATCGCCGAAAATAGGATTGGTCGGTTAAAACGATCCGTTTCCTAATTTTTGAGAATTTTTGGAAATTTTCCAATTTTTTAGAATTTTTTAGATTTTTTAAAATTTTCTATTATTCATGATTTTTATTTCATTTTTATTTTTATGATTTTTCTCCTCTTTTTTTTTTATTGGGAAAAAGGGTATGGTCAATGGGTGCATGGATATTAAAAATGCTTCAACCTCTAAAATTAAATCTCTCTGAAATCACAAGGCACTGCTTTAGTTCCTAGACCGATCATAGGTGCACTAAGTTAACAAAATAATATTGACGAAAGCCGAAGTGAACTAAACATGTGTCATAATTTAAGAAAAAACATCTGCAGGACCACTATCGGTTAAATAAATAAAATAAATAAAAAAAATGAAGCAGTTAGGTCAAATCAACAAAACACCAAATCAGAGTCAAAAACCATTCTAAATTGGAATCAAATGAGGATATGTGCGGCATTAGTGACAAAGAAGTTGCACAGATCCTTACTAAAACATATATCTCCATGGATGTATTTTGAGGATCCTCTCTCTTATGGTGGCAATGACAGCGAAACATAATTCTCAATGCCAACAATGAATATTAGCACGATGAGGAAAGAACAGATGTTTAAGCGTTTGTTTAATGGGCGGGACACCTTTGACGTGCATTGAATAATTGTAAGGATAGTGGCAATTCATTTCAGTTCAGAAGGAGATACTGTAGGATGTGGATAAGATCAAACATGCTAAACTATTTATGTAAACTCACAATTGCATCAAATATATGCAAAGTGATTGTGAATGATTCATAGGAGTATATGGGTTAAAACTGGAAAAATTACCTTGATCGTGCCAAACACTGTCTCCTCTCGGTCTTGCCTCATCCGCCGAGAGTGGGTATCCACCTAGTTCAGTCCTATCAGGCTCTAGTGCCTTGTTGAAACTGTCGCTATCTGTAAAGTCAATGTAAGCAAACCCTTTGGGTTCACCAAAATCATAATTCCTAGGAATTGAGATTCTGGAAATGTCGCCACAGGTTCCCAAAATGCTCAGTCAAGCTGCTTCTTAACTGGTCCTCTCTAGGGGACTTGTCAAGACCCATCACAAAAACAGTTTGGGCCTCACCCCTTCCTCCCTTTTGCGATGATAAGTTGCCTTTGCCGTTATGTGGAGTATAAGCTCCCCTTTCCTGTGCCAAACTTATTCTCAACTCACAATCACCAAGTAACTCACCACTGTATTCAACAGCCTTTTGTGGTACTTCAGCTAGCCTGTGGACTTGTCCTTGATGAGTTGGAAGTCGAGGTTGAGGTACTTGAAGTTGCGGGTGGCCGTGTCCCAAGACCCCTCCACCTTGATGACTTTCGCTTTGATCTTGATGCTCACCCTGTCGGGGATGTCCCTCGTCTCCGACTACAGGATCGTCTTTATCTCTGTGTCGGCCTAGCCTCCCTGCTGCTCTCTTCATATTAGTAGGTAATCAAGGAAAAAACAAATAAGAATCAAAGTGGAGGCAGGAATCTCAGTGCTTCATGACAATGGTAGAGATCAGAAGGTAAGAATTCTCCCTTTGCGTAAATTGCCATTGTACAGCCATGTCCGCATTATAGTCCTTTGGTTCGATGTTGAGGTCTTCTGAGTTGTCCTTGACATAGGTAGCACCTGTATTCTTCTTCATCACCTCAGGATAGTCCCCACGCACCAGCGGTTCTACCAATCAACCCATGAAAAAGTCCTCGTCCCCTGAGCTGCCATGACGTCTTCTGTTTTTAAGTGGCAAGAACCCCCGTGGGAACCTAGAAGGTTGAGCTCCCTCTCCAGCTGTAGGCTCGTCTCATCCAACCTTCCCCGATCGTCAATGGGAATTTTTTTTCTTTTGTCCCAGCCCATGATGCGGTCGGATCAACATCACACCTTTTGACTTAAATCCTTGTGGCATCAAATAAAGTGAACCTCTGTGACAGGAGGCACTTTCGACCTAATCTTTCAGCTGAGTTTAGATTCTAAGGACAGCTTTTCAAAAATGTTCACTGGCGTGATGAGTAATGATGGCTTCGGTCTAGTGGAGGAGGAAAAGCGGAAGTCCTTCACTGTGAAGCTTGGAATCCAACGGTGACACTAAGCAAGCTGAAATAAGGAAAGTAATTGAAGAAAGGGTGTCACTTAAAATTGCCCAGCGTCGGCATTGTGCAATTTAGCGAGACAACACTCGTAGAAAATCTACCATTCAAAGCTGCTTTGAATCGCGCTTCAATGATGTTCAATGAAAGTTCATTGATCTAAGCTTAAACTCCTCGCCGTCGATGCAAAATGCAATGCAGAAAAAATAAATATGCAATGCATGGAGAAATATTTCAAATGATAAATTAAATACGAAAACCGAACGCAATATGAAAAAAGCACTATCAGGTCATTGAAAAATTTGGGCTATTAGAGGACAATATCACGACTCCAGAATGCAAAAATCGAAAGATCTAGAGCTAAAATGAATTTTCTATAATTTTTTCAATTAAATTGAAAATGAGATTAACAAAGTAATTCCTTATTCTAGATAATTTTGCAGATTTTCTTTGGACAAAATGAAGGTAAAATTAAAAGAAAAATACTGACTACTTTTTTTTTTAAAATATTTTTGTGGCCTCAAATGCTATTTTTTTTTCTAATTTTCAACTATTTTTGTATTTTTTGGAAAATATTAGAAAATATGAAAAATATGAAAAATATTTCTTGTTCAAAATTAGTTCCTAAGCTTAGCCAAGGCTTCCAAAGCTGATTTTCAATTTTCTCATTTTTTCTTAATTTCTCTATGAATTTTTAAAAATAAAAATGCAGGAAAATACTGAAAATATGAAAATTTATTTTTTGTCAAAATTGGTTCCCTAGGCTTGACCAAGGTTCCTAAAGTTGATTTTGTAATTATATGAATTTTCATTGATTTTCTATTAATTTAAAAGAAAAAATGTGATTAAAAATCAAATGTCACATCTGTCTCTCTTTGAAAGGAAGCTCGGTAGGGATTCATTTCAAAAACGAGATGACACCTGAATCTTAATCGACTCAACCTAAGGAGATAAAAAGAGTTGTAACATGCGATCTCTAATACCTCTCTGTAAGTTCTGATCCAAATCAGACCTACGGAGGCTCTCATGAAGTGATGGAGAGATGAAGAGGAGAGCTTAGCTAGCACTTACCTGTCCATCGTATGGCTGTTGCCTGATATGCATTCTCTTTGAATAGCACCTAAAGACTCATTCGAAAAATACTCCAGGGAGGGTAAGTTTTGACCCGTATGATAGGTCAACCTATGGCAGAATTCCTATGAAAGGACTCTAGTGGCGATCTATTTTATTTAGAGGATTCACTGCATTTTAACTCGTATGGGTGGGTCGTACCGTGATGTAATTCTACTTAAAGGTCCTGATGATTGAATTGGTTGAGATTTGACCGTATGGTAGGTCACACTCACGGTAGAGTTTCTAATGAAAGGACTCTAGTGGCGATATATCCTATTAAGAGGATGTGAGCTGCGTTTGGACTCATGTGGTGGGTATTGGACAGAATCCTGATGAAAGGATTCTACCGAGCGATTTACCTGATGTCCGTTCATTGAGAAAATGCTTGTAAGAAGGATTTTGGGCCCTATAGGAAGGACTTGGGGTGCCTGTAGACACGAACTTGGTGTTTGTGAGAAAGGACTTTGGACCTATAAGACAGGACTTTTAAAAACGGCATGTCTTATAAAAAGAGCTCGTCTATGTGGTGCTTGCAACTCAAGATTTGGGAATGGATCATTCTGTGTTTAGAAGTCTCAATGATTCCCTAAATGTCACCTTTTTTTGGATAGACAGAAGATGTATTGACTGGAAAAATGATTTTTGGGTGTCAATCTGGGATTTGAGGAGACTAGGAATCTGTAGAAACTCAAACCCCAATTTAACTTACCATGAGGGTGCCATTTTGGGACCTGGAGAGATCAGGAATCTTGCAAAAGCTCAAAACCCAATTAACTTACTAGGAAGGGCGTCATTCTAGAATCTAGAGAGACTGGGAATCCTGCGAAGCTCAAACCAAATTATATTCTTCTGTCGCTTTAGGAATAAGCCAAACAGACAGAGATCAATATCTCGAAAATTTCTACTTTCGAGACTTCAAAAAGATGCTTCATTGAAGAAGGTAGATACCTGTATTATCGCAATGGAATCGAGCACTTTGACAATTGTCAGAATTCATTCTCTTGAAAGGTTCGGGTTTGAGTTATACTTACCTGAGGATTTGGAAGAACGTATGGTGGTTTCCTTGACAATTAAGCTTGTTCATTTAATAATCGCCGAATGAATTTCTAGACCTTTAAAGGTATCTCGAACATGGGAATGTTTTTACCTGCAGGCAATGTCAGAGGTAACATGTGC
The DNA here is from genome assembly GCA_019149425.1 of Psidium friedrichsthalianum. Taxonomy (NCBI): domain Eukaryota; kingdom Viridiplantae; phylum Streptophyta; class Magnoliopsida; order Myrtales; family Myrtaceae; genus Psidium; species Psidium friedrichsthalianum. The sequence continues at coordinate 12,265 of JAGVVM010013057.1, forward strand.
AAGTATTTTCATCAATGAGTTCATTGGTTTCATGTCCAACAATACGGTTCAGCCTAAGTTTGCAATGATTAAGAAGCATTTATGTAATAACTCATGATCAATCAATCAAAAAATATGGATGTTGGCACCTAATTTTTAAATGCACCCTTTTTCTTTTAAAATTATAAAAAATTCATAAAAATTTACAAAATTAAAAAATCAACTTTGGGCACCTTGTCTAAGCCTAAGGCAACCATTTTGAACAAAAAATAATTTTGCATATTTTAGTATTTTTCAACATTTTTATTTTTCGAAAATTCATAGAAAATCAAGAAAAATGAGAAAATTACAAATTAACTTTGGAAGCCTTGGCTAAGGCCTGAGGCAATCATTTTTGAACAAAAATAATTTTTCATATTTTTTTCATTTTTAAATTTTTCAGAATTAGGAAAATATTTGAAAAAATTGCATTTGAGGCCACAAAAATATGAAAAATAGCCAGTGTTTTTATTTTAATTTTTTCTTCATTTGGCCAAAGAAAATATGTAAAAATTAATCTGCAATCGGGAATTACTTTGTTAATCTCATTTTCTGGTTAATTGAAAAAAGTTATAGAAAATTCATTTTAACTTGATAATTTTCGACTTTTGCATTTCTGGAGTCGTGTCATTGTCCTCTAATAGTCCAAATTTTTAATGGCTTGATGCGTACTTTTCGTTGTGGTGTTCGATTTTCCGAATTCAATTTATCTTTAAAGCGTTCTCTTGTGACATTGTCGCGTTCATGAGACTTGCTAGTTTGAACATGCTAGATCGATTTCGCAAGATGTTCTTAAGGATTGACGTATTTGAGAAAGATGGAGGGTTTTTGAGCAAATTTTCGCCAAGATCAGATCGAGTCTTCGAGCTCAGCTTTCACCATTGATGGGCTGGATGAGGGTTGAGGGTCTCGTCACCTTATTCTTTGTCTATACAATGCTTTCGTGTCTACACCAAAAAGAGAAAAACGCTAAATGACAGAGAGTGGAGAACTCATTAGTGCAGTTCCAAGTTTTGAAAAAAATGATAATAGTAAAGTGAGAAAAAAAAAGGGGGCACGAGATGCAATCACCATGGAATGACCATTGCGCTGGGCTTGGCTTGACTTTTCTCCATTATTTATTTAATTATTTTTTTATTTTCTTCAAGAATGTTGGCTTCGATCGTCTGAGGTCCGTCTTGAGTGCACAAGAGAAAAATGGAGGGGACAGGTATTGGATGGATCTATTGAAGGCTATTGAGGAATTTATCTCCTGAACGTGTTCCTCACGAGGGGAAGTACTTGCATTGCAGAATGATTGACCTTGCCGCTTTTAACATGTATACAAATGGCAGGTTACAGAATTAAGACATGCAACATTTTGGTTCCTGTTGATGCTCAGAGATGCGAACACTTGTGAGCAGGAAACTTCTAGTACTAGATAGTCCCCGGAGCTGGAAATATCAGGCCCTGACCAAGAACAGACCTCTTGATGCGTATAATAGAGAAATCCCTGAGGAAGAGCAGTACTGGATGCCTCATGATGACACAAGAGACAGAAAAGAAGATGCAAATAACAAGCGCATGGAAAAAGAGAGAAGGGCATCATAACTCGCCTTGGTAAATGGACACAGTGCTACATCTGGCAGTATCCTCGATAGAGTGATTGAAGTAATAAAGAAAAGAAAAACAATTGTTAGTGGACACCGAAAAGCACTTTCGTGGATGAATTGGCAGATGAATGATGCATGTGAAGAGACCAACGCTTGAGTGGAGGGGCACGATCTTCTTTGAAAAAAAAAAAAATCAAAAGACAAGTGAGCCAAAAAAAACCGAGGGGAGGGGGCTCAAAATCTCC
>JAGVVM010013061.1:0-12725 GCA_019149425.1 Psidium friedrichsthalianum
CGCTCATCAATGGTTGTAAATACTCGTTGACTATTCTATGTTTGTTGTGCAGTCAAACAACAGGACTCTGTTCCACTCGTGAAACGGTGAGGACCAGCATTGCCACATAGACAGGTTTTGGGCACCTCTACGCAAAGAGGGCGCTTCATGATGTCGTGAAAACCCATGGAGGTTGTCATTGGTTGGTTTTCTATTCATGACAGAAACAAGTCACGTAGTCCGTGAAACAAAAGGCGGCTCGACAACGGGAGGCAGGTGACCGAGCAAAGCATACAAAGGACTTTCAAAGGTGTAGGAACAATACAACCTAAAGAGACGGGCGTGCTATGGAAGTGCGCAATCGTGAAGCCTTTATCGCATCCGAACCATCTTTGTGAAAAACAAGACCTTTTTCCGAATAAGCTTAGACCCTCATCCCCGACCTCTTTTGGGAAAAAACAGACCTTTTTCGAAAAGCTAGATCCCTTGTTATATAATTCCGTTTCGTAAAGTGGCGTATTTTGCTTCGAGAGGGAATTGACCTGAGGCTTAAGATTTTGCGAATGAAACAGGAAGATGGCTAAATTATCAGACATAGTGAGTTCCTCGAGTTGGCCTAACTGCTCAGGTGTTACACTTCTTTGTGATGTAACGCAAGGATGTATATACATCTCATTCCATAGTTTACTTTGGGATTGGGAGGCCACCATCATTTGAATTTAAAAATAAGCTGAGGTCTAGTCTCCCTCACTTAAGGTCTACTCTATCTCATTTTTGTGATCCTTTTTTGGTGAGTTACCAAGTCATTTTAGCTACCAACCGAAAAGAGCCAAAGAGAGTAAATTATAAAGAGGGATTATATAGAGATCGACTGAAAGAACTGAATATAAATCCTAGTTGGTTTCCCTTGTTTTGTGAGCCTAATGCCCTAAAAAATCGTTAACTTTAAGTCCAATCTCAATTCTGACCAAAAGAAGAAGAAGCAAAGAAAGTCCAATCTCAATTATTTCCTCATTTTTTTTTGTCCCATAAAAAAATTCCAAACTTTAGGTGTAGTTCCATTCCACCATAAACTTTTCTTTTGGTCCTATGAAAAATCTCGAGCTTGAGGTTTGGCCCAAATTCCACCGTCCAGTCCCATTTTACCCTGATTTTTTTTTTTTTAAGTTTCATACCAACTTTTGCTTAAGTCATAAATTAGTCCCCATTAACCTTATTTCTCGTTGCCAATCAAGAGATGGGAAAACTCCAAAGCATGAGCTATTCGAGAGCGCCTTGATAAGGGGTGTTCGAGTGAAGCTCTTCGACCTCAAGAGATGGAACATTCCCAAACACGAAAAATTGACCGAGCACAAAATCAAAGATTCTCGAGCGAGATGGAAGGAAGACTTTCTTAAGAGTAAGAGCAATTGAAGAAAGCCAACTCAATTATGTTTCTGGTTTTCACCAAAAAATTTCAGATCCAAGAAGAAGTCGTTCGGGCTTGATGTGGAAGCTCATCCTCAAAAGACGTCTTTTTGATCGGGAATTTGCAGAAAAACTAGAGTAATGATGTGAAAATGTCACACGTAGGATCACTAAAGGGCAATTTTGGACGAAGAGTTAAAGGGGACACATTTGAGATTCAAGTAAAGTTGGCGATCTATCATCAGACAAAAAAATTTAGGAAGAATCGAAACTTGATCGAAAGCTAGATTTTTCATGAGACCAAAAAAAAAAAAAAAATTCTAGGGTTGGGTTTTGATTGAAGCTAAAGTTAGGAGTCTTTTTAAGGTATTAACCCTTGTTTGTGGGCCTTCATGCATCAAACCAATCTTTCAATTAATGCAAACTTGAGTCGATTCTTATTATCATTTTGAAAACGTGTGTCGTAAATTTCAACACAGGCAGTTCAAGAAACGATGACTAAGGTTTTGCAAAATGTAGAGGCTTAGGGCGTGTGCATGATAACCATATTATTTCTTTATTTTTTTGGTTTTCTATTTTCGAGAATAGGTTTGGAATATAAATATGTATGATAACTTCTTTTTTTTTTTTAATTTTTTTCAGGAAAATTTTTTAGCCAAGAAATAAATGTGGGAGCATAAATGTGAAGTAGAAATCTTTTTTTTTGTCACGTACTTCTTCTTGTTGTTCCTCACACGCCATCCACCGATCGCCATCAGCTGGTCGTTGTCCGCTGATCTCTGCAAACGTAGCTCCGCCTCTTGTCGCAATCTTGACCTCCATCACAATTGTAGAAATTTATGAAAGTTCCTGAAATAGAAATTTATATTGTTATCGATACATTTCTCTATCCATAAACTCGTTCAGAGACAAAATGGTTATCATTTGCTGCTGCCCGAGTGACCTTGTTTCGTTTTGTTTTTGTTCATAACCTGAGTGATATCGTGAGAACCGTGGATAACTAGTCCAAAAATCCAAAAAACCATGGGGAATAATGGGAGGACAAGCTGCAACCTGCGCGACTGATCGTGGACCAATTAGGAGACGAGCATGCCCTCTTCGTCGAGTTCTTGTGGCGGTAGTGCAATCGAGGAGATGATAGAAGAAGACGACCTCCGTCGAAGAAGAAAGCAGAGCTCGCCGAGGAAATGGGGGATCTCTACGCCTTGGACTTCGACGGCGTTCTGTGCGACAGCTGCGGCGAGAGCTCCCTCTCCGCCGTCAAGGTCCTCTCTTAAATTCACTTCTCTACTTTCCTGTGTTTGACTCGACGTGGCTCTCCGGGGAGACCGCTTCCGAGTCTTTTGACCTCTCGCCGCTGGTTGACTTCCCTCCGCTCCGGTTTCGCTTCTAGCCGCGAAGGTGAGATGGCCTGGGCTCTTCGACGGCGTCGATTCCGCCACCGAGGATTGGATTGTGGACCAGATGCACATTGTAAATCAACTTTCCGATTAGTCGATTCCGAGCTTGTCGCTTTGATCTCGCTTTGGTGGAACTAAAGTGGTTATCAGTTCCTTCCACTCTAACTATGGAATTTTGGATTGGTTTGTGTTCTTTTGTTTGAAAATGCTACTGCGCATGTCGCGGGGAGTTCGATTGGATTTATTGACACGAATACTGATGGAAATTGGTCGCTGCATTGTCGAAACTCGGATCACAACTAATAGTTGCTTCACATCTTAGCTCGAAGTTCATTTTTTACCTGGAAAGATCAGCCATTTATCGCGATTTGGGCATGGCAGTTGTGGGATTGGGCTTGGCTTCTCTGTTATGTGATATTGTCACCTGTTATGCTTGTTCTTCTTGAAGTACCATGCCTTTCTTTCTATGAAAAATAGTGGGTTCTTTGTCATTATCTTTATGTGACGCAATGTCACGTGCGTGGAAATCTTATGTTACCTAATTCTAATTGCCGAGAGTTTTTGACGAACCTAGATCAAGTTGAGTTGTCATTGGCATATAGCTGGAAAATTTGCTGCAAATTTTGGAGATAGTATTACAATTAAATAGGTCGAAGCGGGTCCTCATGGTGATGGTCGTGTGGTAGGTGAGGCCTGTCGTGGAGACTGGGTATGAAAATGTCCTGCTCGTGAGATTGCTGTTGGAGATGAGAATGAGCTCTATTCGCAAGTCCTCGGTGGGTACAGGGATGAATCTTCTCCTCTTTATTCTATGCCCCTATTTAGGGGTAAAAGACTTTTAAAATGTAATATGAAAGTGGGTGTACCTGATGACATGGGGTTTGATGTGCAAGGTTGCAGAGGGACTCACCTATAGATGGGATTACTGGAGAACTGGTCAAAGATCAAAACCTGTCATTATGCAAGAGTGGGGTGAGAACAGGGAAATGCTAGTAGATCTTTTCGGAAAAGGTCAGAGATGAATGGATGGATCAGACTTGGAAACTTGGATTGCTGCAAACAGGTTCTCTAGATTTTCATTTTCACAGAAAAAATCAGAATCCCATTTGATCTTTCTATGTGAGTTGTTAATAACACAAAAGACTTTCAACTTATATATAGCTCTACCTGTGGATGGTAGTTACTCAAGGGAATGCGTTGATGAGAGTTTGCAGGTCTTAAGTTCCCTAGCAAAGCCATTAGAAATTTTTCTTCTTTGTGAATTTGCATTAATGTTGATGTAATTTTTTTAGCCATTGTGATAATTCAACGAGCGTACTCATTTAAGACCAATATTATCAGTTCGTGTGGGTTGTTTTTCCAGACTCACTGTTTTGTTTTACTTCACGTGTACTGATGTGTGTGCTCACAATCAGAATAATTTCCTAGTCTTCTGGCCATGCTCATTGTGTTCTCCTCTTAAATTGTACAATGATCTGTCGGTTTGTCTTAAATTGGGGACCTGGTACCATCGAATTTCTCTTAGTTGAGTTTTTGACACATCTGTTAGATTATTGATCAGTTGACCGAGTGTACTGATTTAAGACCAATATTATCATTTGGTGTGTGTTGTTTTCCAGACTCACTGTTCTGTTTTACTTCACGTGTACTACTGTGTGTGCTCACAATCAGAATAATTTCCTATTTCTTCTGCCCATGCTCATTGTGCTTATCCTCTCAAATTGTTCAATGACCCATCAGTTTTGTCTTAAATTGGAACCTGGTAGCATCGAATTTCTCTTACTTGAGTTTGCGACGAATCTGTTAGATTATCGGTCAGTTGAGTTCCCGAATAATATGTAATAAAATTGAAGGACAAAATACCATGTTTGTGCAGTTTAGATGTGAAATATGTTGGCCTAATGGTTAGAAACTTGATGCACAGGTGTCTAGGACTAACCTTCCTGCTGGCTCTGTGCTCCGTCTGATATGTTGACTTAACATTATCGGTGTTGTACACTTGATTATGCTATTCATTGTATTTTCTTGTAACTAATCATTCTTCCTGCAGATTTTATCCAGGAGTACCTGATGCTCTCCAATTAGCGAGCTCAAGTATTTTTATTGTTACAACGAAACAGGTTAGCTCTTAGAGTCATGGTTACTCTAGTTTAGTAGGACTATGAATATTTGAAGTGCAAAAATTTTTCTAATCAGCACTTTGAGAGTTGTTATTGTTGCTGAGCATTGAATTGATTATTCCCTTTTCTCTTTCCCTGTCTTACACTTTACTAATTTCTCTTCTGTTATGCCCACTCCAGAGTCGGTTTGCAGATGCTTTGCTGCAGAAACTTGGGGGGGTAAGTATACCCCCCGAAAAAATATATGGTTTGGGACTGGGTAAGTGAATCTCTGATAAGTGTGGGAATGAAGCATTATATTAGTGCATATACCCTTGAGATCTCCATTCTCTCTCTTTCTTCACTCTGTGAATTGTATACAGACCCAAGGTGGAAGTGCTGAAGCAGCTTCAGAAGAGACCAGAACACCAGGGGTTAAGATTGCAGTAAGATTTTGTCCTGCTTCTGGTTAACAAGAGTACGAATACATTACATACTAATCTCAATCACCTCGCCATCCTGTAAACGATCATTCATATCCTTCATCTTTCAAGAAGTGGAAAATTATTAAGAAGGTCCTTGTCTTGTTTACCAGCTTTGTGGAAGATCGACTTGCAACCCTGAAGAATGTCATTAAAGAGCCTGAGCTAGATGGATGGATCTCTATCTTGGTACATCTCCTATCGCCATGTTAACATTCTTGGTTTTGCCTCTCGATCTTTGCTCATATTTTTTCTTCTCCATTCCTCATTTTACCTCTCCACTTTTTGGTTAGCGTATGCTTCCTCTAGCCTATTGGCCCATCTATCATCAGCACACTAAGCTTGAATAGTTTGAGCAGGGGATTGGGGTTATAACACAAAGACGGAGAGGGAGGAAGCAGCTAGCATTTCCAGGATCGAGATTCTTCAGCTCTCTGACTTCACCAAGAAGTTGAAATAACCAAATTCCCCTTTCTTACTGTATTTTTCACTAGCTAATTATCGATCATTATCTCCTGTAAGTGGTGCAGACAGTTGGAATTCTGCTTCAACTTGTAACGGGTCATATGGCCTAAATAAACAGAAAAAGAAAACTAAGAAGAAGAAAAGAATATGATTGGTCAAGGACTCAAGATTGTTCTCGTGAAATTCATGTTGAGATAGCCACGAATTAGGAAAATCAAAATCAAATACTTAGGTGTATAGACTACTAGAAATTATTATTGTTTGGCCAAATTGACCGTATGTATTTAGCTCTATCCATGCCTATTTTCTGGTCAGCAGCCTATCTTATAGCGTTCAGTTTCTTGGGCTCTAGCTTGAAATCCAGAAGTTCTGTGAAAGTTGCAGTAGCAAGAGCAAAGGACTTTTTGCTTTTGGCTGAGGCTTACGCCCGTCAGTGGCCTCTCGGTTTTACTGGATCTGGGGAATGCCTTGTTATATTTAACTACTGGAGTCGGGCAAACTGAGGCAAATTTTGCATCTTAAATATCACTCTTGTAAAAAAAAAAAAAAAACATTTACGCCCCTAATGATATTATCTGTTTCCAGTTCTGGTTTCTTTTAAATTTATCATCCAGGGGTATAATGCCAAGCTTGAACTCGACTTGACTCGAGCACGATGTTCAAAACATGACTCGAGCTTGATCGAGTATTGAATTTCCTGTTCAAGCTTGACTTGAATAGTAAATAGATTTACTCAAGCCTAACTCAACTCGCCTCGGTTTCAAGCTTAAAAAGACTTGAATATCTTTCCCTAGGTACATATAGGTATCAACATAACCTTTGCACTTTTTGTGGCTATTTCTATTAGAGGTTTCAAAGTAGGTTGGAAATCCATGTTCAAGGGAAAATTTCAAACAGAAACTTGAAGTGCCATCCTTTTCTTAAATAAGGGCTTGAAAAGTGAATTTTATTTCAAATAAGGATATGAAATGAATGTTTTTTTAAATAATGATTTGAAGTGGTTATATCAACCCCAAAGAAGGGCTTAATCTAGCTGGTTGTCGAACATTTTTGTCATTTATTTTTTTTTTTTTTTTTTTGTTTTTCCTTTTCTTTTCTTTTTCCCCTCTCTCTGTGTTGGTCATCACTGGACCTCATACGATGGTTGGTGAAAGTCACCAGACTCAGGCGAGGGCTGCTCTCACCTAGGCTTGTGAGGGTGACCCTCTCCCTGCGCAGGTCTTGCTGGCCCTTGGCCACCCAACCCTCGCCCAATGCCAGTGAGAGTGACCCTCACTTGAGGCCGTCAACCTCTACCGACCATTGATGAGATTTGGCGATGGCTGGCAGAGGGAAGGGGGAAAAAGAAAAAAGAAAAGGAAAAGGAAAGGAAATTATAAGGAAAAAAAAGAGGAAAAATTACTTAGGATTTACTTGACTAAAATACCTCTTCTCTGACTATTGGAATAGTTACATGCTCACAGGCCAACCAAAAGTCTTTATTTGAGACAATTTGACTACTTCAAACCCTTATTTAAGATTGATATGATCACTTTAGGCCTGTAATCGAAACAAGATTCACCTCATGGCCTTATTTGAGAAAATAATAGCACTTTAGGTTCTTATTTGAAAATTTTCCATATTCAATGAGATGGGTCAAATATGAATTAGTCAAGTTTTAATAAATAAGTTGTTAATGGGTTTAAGTTGTAAGCCTAATTACAATACATTTCGCTTGTAAAGGTTATTAGTTGAGTTAACCGTTTATGAGATGTCATCCTATTGAACAGTTTATATATATATATATATATATATATATATATAATATATATATTATGATTTCTGATTTTTTTTATTTTTCAATTTTCAATTTTCTTTCTTTCTTTTAACTTTTTTTTGTCCTTCGAAGTCGATTGAGGGCTTTGCGGCCCTCACTAGATCTGGGCAAGGGCACAATCGGAGACCCTTGCCGAATTTCGTTGGGAAAAAAGGAAAAGAAAATAGAAAATAAAAAAATCAGAATCTTTTTTAAAAAAACTCTAAAATTATCCACTAAATTTGAATTGCATGAAAGTATCTCAGTAATATAATTTTTTTTATATAAAAAATATAGAAACAAGTTTCCTATATTGAGTTAAATAGCGAAATGTTTAAGTAATATGGATTGTTTCGGACATAGGTTGAGTCGGGTATCAGTTATTAGATTTGTATTTGCATGGAAATGGGTCAAAACAGGTTTAATGAGTCAATTTGGGTCGGACTATTTTCGAGCCGACCCACTTGTTTGTCAAATCTAATTTCTATATAATAAGATTTTTTTAGAAAGATGCAACAGAAATTCAAGGAGGCTGACGAGCCTATCGATTCGAGTATCAGCATGCTCGGGCTCAACTCCACAAGATAATCGAGTTGTTTGAGTTTTAGCTTTGCTCCAGCACAGGCAAGCTAATATCGAACTGCTCGAGCAACTGATCAATAGCTTGACACATTTTGCTTGGCTCAGTTTCATCCCTAATTTTTTTACATGCTTAAAAAATGGTAGTCGGCAATTTTTTTTTTCCTGTCCTTGGAGCCGCCAAGTAAAACCAAAGTTTGACGTTCCTAATTTTTTGGTTTAGTTAGTCTTCAAATTTATATTGTTTGTGTAATTTGGTCATCCAGCTATACGTTTATTCGACCAGATTTTATATTATATTTATGCAGTTGAGTCCTTCCATCAATTATTATTATTATTGACGCCTCAAATTGTGATAGGATATTACCAATGGGCCATGGATGGAAAAATTACAATCGGGTCAATTTAGTCATAATTTTTTTTTAGCCAATTGTGAGTCCTAAATCTTTTACATTTACGTCAATTCAGTCTATCCGATCAATCATTGGATTACTTTTGACCAAAAATCGCTAATGTGGTGTGGCTAGCGCTAATATGAACATTTTTTTTTTAATTTTTTGGATTTTTTTTTAAATTTTCTCTCTTTTTCTTTTTGACCTTGCCGGCCTCTGGTGAAGCTCGCCCTCGCCAGCCACTGGCTACAAGAATTAATCAATTGCTCAAATGAGATGCTAATTTATTTAATTTCCACTCTTTGTCATTAATTTAAACTGCCCATGCAAAATTCAACAACGTTAACCTTTTGCGGCGCGAAATGTCTACATTCGTATCTACAATCTCATGATCTTCGTGCTCCGATTCAAGTTAGAAAAGCACCAGCATGCTTGCAAGAAAATTCAAGCCTGAAAACTTTGAAACGTAACGGGCCAAAATGTTTTAAGACTGATAAACAAAAAATCAAGGTTATGATAATGGTCGGCACCTGAGAAGTCCAGTTTCCACGTAGATTGGCCAGGGTTTCCAGAATATAAATATTTATACTAGAAAATTCTTAGAGCTCAACAAGAGTACCTCATGAAAGTATCATAAATCAGCAAGTGCCATTATCTGAAACAAGAAAAAGTAAGCGACATCTTGTCTTCATTGAACCAGACCTTATAGAGCAACGAATCGTCCAACTGTTTTAAAAGTAAATGAAAACATTTTCTAAATTATTCATTTTTCGCGAAACCAATGGAGCCTTAACATCTAAGAATCTTAATAAGGTAGACTGAACTTTAGTCTAAGACTAAGCATAGAAATATGTAATAAGAGAGACAAGCAAGGATCGGAAGGATTTGAACTCAAGAGTTCATGCTCTGATACAGTAAAAGATCTTTTAGATTACTATCAACTATTTTAGCGTAGTTTAGTGTTTGAGTATGCTAATAGAGTACATGTAAGGTATATATGCAGTATATGACAAATCATATTTAAGAAGTTACATTAATGGTTGCTGGAGCTCGATAGAATATCTGTGTCATTTATGGCAAATATAAGAACTTTACATTGTAAAAGCATTCTACTATCGCAAGTTGTGAACCTGATTGGAGAAGTATTCATCACTATTGCATCCTTGATTGAGGAAATCCCGGGGAGAGGGAGTGTGTGTTCAACGCATCCGAGCATACCTATGGCATTTAGGTATGGACAATCAGGATCACATGGTAGTTAAATAATAATTCAATTTGAAATAAAGAATTCTTTAAAAAAAAATTAGGTAAATTGTTCTTTACAATAAAGACAAAATGTCAAGTCATATCACATTACACATACAATCATGTGATTTCATCTTTGGATTCCAATACTAACTAACAATTAATGGATTCTAATTTAAACAGAATGTATTAGTGCACGTTACACGAATTATATAAGCGCATTCTTCTCTAGATTTTGTTACAAGCTTATAATAGAAGTATACTTTATATGGCATATGTGGCATGTGGTTAATAATGTATCACTTCTTATGATTAATCAACTTTAATCCTTGTTATTGCTGGCCCACTAATCCCCTACAAGGATGCTCGTAGACCCTACTCAGGTAATTTCTTCCTGTCTCTTCTTCTGGCATTTTTCTTCGGCTAATTAAATTACTAAGTTAATTCTTTAATGAATTTCGTATGCTTAATAAACTAGATAATGAGATACTCAAACGTATGGTCAAGCTGCTCCATAAACCTAAAATAGCAAAGTGCATATCAAATTTCTTCCTTAATCGTTTCTTTATTACTTTGTGCATCGCTTGAAACGATTTTCTATGAGATATGCTGAATATTCACGATTTTTTACACTTAACGATCACATCAACATTTCGATTAGCTTTCAACTAGAGAACTGATGTGATAAACAAAGGTATACAGTTCAAAGGATCCGAATATACAAAAATAAAAATAAAAACAAAGCAAAAAGAAGTTAAAATTGACATTGCATGTCTTGAAAATTTCAGTGAATCTACTACAATTCAAGGGCCCAAGGAATAACATAATTAATGAGAAGTGTATTATTATAGTTCATGAAAAAACAAACAGGTGCTCCTAAAAAGTGGAAACGCGAAAAGTGCAAAAAGTGAGGATGAAGTCTGAAATTTTTACCTGATTAATTAAGTTTCATAACGACCGGCTAACAAAGAAACATTGGGCCACGGATTTGTTTACTCAAATCTTTAGGATGCATTTGTTTCACTAAAAATTTCATAGTAAAAGAAAATATTTTCCTTGAAAATTAGTTTCATTTATTAGGTAGCCTAAATATAAAATTGTTGTTTTCAATCAATGAAGAATGGTTTCTTAGATTGATTAGTTTTTGGTAATCCAAATACTAGAAAGTCGAAAAATAGTTTCTCAAAAACGGTTTTCCTTCAAATAGATAGACCCTTAGATTCGAGGTAAGAGTATCTAAGTTGACAACATAACCAGATAAGTGCGCCGCACATCTGTAGCCCTAGATACTCTCCATCTGCAACTGAGAGAGGAGACACAAATGGATCACCACAACGATTTACAGACAGATTAGTTTACTTCATTTAATTGTTTTCCCATTTGCAAGAATCTAAAAACCTCAGCTAGATCCAAAAGCCAAGTTCAATGAAGGGAAAAGAACCCATTGAGGTTTCAGTTCGTTCTGTCAAAGATGTTCTTGACGATGGTGTTTACACGTTCTCAAAAGCACAGTGATTCCAGCCTGGATCTCCGTGTCTGCAGACTGTCGGTCATGTGTATTTCTAGGTTTTGGCCGATACCTTACGCGCAACATTTTCTCGAAATCTTGCGATCATGACATTTTCAGTTTTATTCGACACAAAATACTCGAAACATTCAAAATGTAAATGTTGATACGTGAGTTCACATATAATCTTTTGTTCATTTCTTATGGTTTGAATAGTACTTTACATTTTGACGGGAAAAATAGAAAAGAAAAGTGGAAATAACAGGCCCTTGAATCCTTAACATAAACAACCGTTGCGAATCGTATTCAATTTTGACGTCCTCAAACTGAACTTCCTATTTTCTAACACGATTAGCTGTCAAAAAATAGTAGTCTCTCCTCCCCCCCGTTTCTCTCTCCCCAGCAGCTGCAAGCCCAGCTCCCCACATTTCGCATAGTCGCTCAAACACCGGAGGTCCATTCGTTCGAATCCAAAAACTACGTGCAAGATGCTCTGGATCAAGGTCGCTTATGTAATTCCAAAGGTATACCCTTAACCTGTCCTGAAACGTGTAGGGTGTTTAAGAAAGTGCCGAGTCTCATCCAGCCCACTGCCTCGAATTTTACGAAAATAAACCCTCGAACTATTTGCACTCTCTCACTAGGACAATCACTGTATATAAGAGCAACAGACGGATTATGAAAGGCACGTGAAATTGATTGTTGGGAGTGGAACGTAGAACGCGAAATGAAATAACGCAAACTCTAATGCCATTTTAGAAAGTTCAATCACAAAATCTTAGATCATATAAGAGGGAGCGGCCACATGTTATATCAAGAAAACATATCAAAGATGTTGCGAGGGATGTTGGACGTATTTCAAAAAAAAAAAGTGAAGGCAACAGAAAAAGTCAATCTACTGAAATATAGTTCAAATGAAAAGGTATCTAAATCAATCGAGAAGAATAATCAAGAACCACCAAACTTTTATGACTCGCCACTTCCATTTTTCGGCGTTGAGATATCGCTTCCACAAACATGTAAACACATGGTCATTGAGTTTCGTTCACTCGTATCTGTGGACTATGATTAAAGATGCAATTTATTTAATTTCCACTTCTTTATAATCAAATAAAGTGCCCATGCAAAATCAATCATACGTTAACCTTTTGCAGCATGAGAAATGTTTACATTTGTATACTACCAATCTTTCACAGATCGTCGTGCTCCCTAACTGCAAGTTGAACAAATACCCTTTTGCAGCATGCATTGCCGAAAGGTCAAGCTGAAAACTTTCACACGTAGATTGGCCAGTGATTTCTAATAATGTCAATATTCACGCTAGAAGTTCAAAAAGTACTGGAAAAACTTGGTTTAATATTAAGTTTTCTTCAAA
>JAGVVM010013062.1:0-16084 GCA_019149425.1 Psidium friedrichsthalianum
ATATTCCCATTTCGATCAAAGGTGAGTGGCTGCTTTGCTGGTTTTCTTCTTGTTGACACTTTGGTGCTTTGCCGCTGCGTCTATCTGCTACCCCTTGCCTGGCTACTTAGGACGCCACGGCTGGAGTTGTTGCTGACATTTTTGCTACTCTAGGGTTTCGGTTCACGCACTTTGGCCACCCGCTAGTCAATTCGTATTCCATCGGCCCGCTCGTGGGGGGTTGCTGTCTTGTTTGCTTGATCTAATCGCTGCTGGCCGAACTCATCGTCCATCTATCTAGTCCAAGCATGAACTTGATTTCGAGGTGAGCACATTCTGAAACTGATAGTAATGTCGGTATATGGTCTACTAGGGAGGTTCCTAGGTAGTGGTGGAATAGATTTTTCTGAAAGTATCAATTCTTGGACGTTCAATGTTGATTTTTATTGCTGACCGTAGAAGGGGTCATATTGGGGGGGGGGGTGAATTTTTTGTGTACTCTAAATAATTTGCCCTGATGTGCTAGATTGCTTGCCCGTTGGCTAGTGACTTAGATGGAAATCAAGGTCCTGGAATGGAGTTTTTTGTAACTGAAATGCCTGATTATTATATTGATTGATTTTTGAATTAATTGTTGCTCTAGAGATAATCTGGAAATGATGCGGCAAAGTTTTGACTTTACATGAGATCGTTGATGGGGTTACATTGAGATTTATGTGTTCTGATATTCATCATTGTCTCTACTAGGCATGAACAATGTGCATTTGGGTGAAGTGCATAGAAAGTACGGGAGCCCGGATTTGTATAGGTATGTGTCTAGGGTGCCACCGGAATGTGTGGTGATAAGGAGGTGCCAATCGCAGTGCTAATTAAGCCACGGTACTGCACTTGTGCCTGACGCTCGGCAGCGGGGTAGCTGGGAGCAGAGTGCCAATTTCGGTGTATTAGACATGGGTTCAGGCACAGGCCTGAGACGTCTATGACGCTGGCTAGACGTAAGTTCTATTGAGCCGGGGGGTCGAAGGGAGTTTGGTTCGGAGAGCTAGTAACCGCACCGAGGACCCAAGAGAACAATGATCAGCTGCATTTGCATCCGTTGATTTGACGTCGTAACATGCTTTGATGCTTTAATTTCTAGACTAAGGTCTATGCTCATTCAAATTGAGTTTAGCGTGTGTTCACTGAGTTTTCGCTCACTGTTTTTTGCTGATCGCCATTGTCAGATCCTTGACCATAGACCTGATTGCTTTTCGATATTCGGGAGTTTTGTCCGAGGAGTGATCCTTGCTAGAGGACGTAGTCTTGATGATGCTAAAATGGAGGCTAGTGACTTTTTGGTTGACCTATTCCCTTTTATTAATGGCCACTCCAGGTTTTGATGTCTAGATGATCGTCCGTCTTCCCAGTTTGTAACCGACTCTTAGTGGTAGTTATATTTAAATTAAGTTTTCTCTATCTCTGCTATCCCCACGTGTGTGTTTGTCAGGGTTATCTTTCGCTGTCAGTTTTATTGTGCAGACAAATGGATGTTGCGGCGCTGAACGGATCCGTTAGGCGTGCATCCCATTCGAGTGGTATCAAGCGAGGTGCAGCTTCGATAAGATATTATTCGCACGGCTTGGAGTGATAGGCTGTGATCTGTGGCTATTGATATAGAGAACCCCTAAGTGGACTAGGAATTAGGTGTGCATACTGTTCTTTATTGGCACATGTGATGCTAGTAAATATATGATCTGGTCCTGTTTTGCTTTCTGCTGAACCTGATTGGTGGTTTGGGTCTTAATTCTGAGGAATTATAGCAGGTATAGGTAGTCACACAAAGGAAATGAGCACAGAAATAGACCAAGGAAGTAATGGAAGCGTTTATGGCTCAAGAGCTCCAACTGTAAGAGCTGAGCTGCTAGGCTCTTCAGCTACGGAGCTCAAGCTGCAGGTGCTCTAGCTGCAGAGCTAAAGTTGCAGAAAACCCAAGTATAGGAAGACATTATAAGGGTATTAAGGTAATGTCCAATACCCTGATGGGCTAGAGGCAAGCGGAAGAAAGAGCTACCACTGTAGCCCAAGCTCTGAGGCCCTTTAGGCTGCTGTGCATTGGGATCCAAATGGATAATGCTCTTGCCAATGGGGTCGACAGACATCTCATCTTGTGGAGCAATTTCTGCTAGTTGCAACCACAAAGTTTGTGAACAAGAGTACCTGAAGCAGCCTCCCTCTAACGACACAACTAGAGAAAATGTTAAGTGCTGGGATGTACTGGGTAGAAAGGGTCTCGTTAGTTGTCTACCAGCTCCAACAGAGCAGTCGACTGAGTGAAAGCCACCCGGAGAAATGATTCTTCCCTGAAGTACCGTGCCAACTGACGAGACTTTTGTGAAAGCATTTAATGGAAAATACTTTTCGAAGCCGCTTAGTACGAAAAGGACGGGGAAATTCCTGCGACCCGTCAGGGTTGATGACAATAAAAAAGGAATCAATATGAGGCAGAATTTGCAAGGCATCCAAGAATTTTGCTCCAGAGGATATAGAGAATGCATGGACAGGCGACGGAATATTTGTCATGAAGATTGGAGACCGGCAACTTCCCGCAGTCGACTGATTACTGCTGAGGATTGAGGGACTATAGTATGCGATGTATGAAATTGTGGGGTTGGGGCTCCGGAGTTCGACAGTAGGATACATAATGAAAGAGCCGCAGCATCTGGTCGTTGATGTCATTGCTGCCGGGACAAGATCAAGAATTATTGGAAAATGTCAATGATGGACAATTAGAAGGTTGTAGTCTCTCCACCGTGGCGAAGGACTTTAGGTAAAAGCCTACACTCTTAGTACGTGCAAGGTGTCGTGATTGTGTACCAACTCGAATCATCTATGCCCGAGAGGGAGATAGGAGTATGTTTCGAAGTGGTAGACAAATGGTGGGGCATATTGCTAGGCGTTGCCCATAGAAGGAATCGTGGACCGCAGTTTCAATCGGCAAAGACCACCAGACTGGACCAAAAGCGTAGCTCTCCCCAAGAAAATCTGAATGACCACCAACGCAGGAAGAGTGATACGCGATGGCGGCGAAGAGAAGCCTGAAAATGTGTCCAGGTGTGATCCAGGTACAGTTCTCTCTTGTGATCATAGGCGTGCTTTAATGAGCCATGTTGTACCCTGGCGTGCATCACATTCAGTGGTTGTATAGTCTAGGTCATTCGTTTCTTTTGGCGGTATGAATATGAGTACCAATTAGTCGGAAAACGGTTGCATGGGTCACCCCACTAAAGGCAGCTGCAATGATCATATCTCGTTAAGAGTCGAGGTGTAAGATACCTTGTGGGGTGGTGATGATGAACTATTGATCTGCTGTCCTACCCATGTTTAGACTTTGATGTGATAGTAGGAATGGACTGGTTATTTAAACATGGGGTAGTAATTGACTATAGTAGTGAAGGTGATCCATTTAAGCCCGCTGATAACCACTAGTTTGAATTTCGTTGAAACTGAGGAAGGGCCTCGATCCTTGGATATCTGTTCGTTGGAAGTGACTATATTGAAATTTTAGAAAAACCGAAGGATAGCCAGGATGCTAGCCTCTGTACTGTATTCGTCAATTGAGAAGTAGCTTGAAACTTGCCTGTAGTGCGTGATTTTTTTCGGATGTCTTCCCGCTAAGAACTTTGCCAGGACCTGCCCCTAAACGGGAAGTAGAGTTCCTTAATTGAATTGGCCCTCGGGGCACAAGCCATTATCTACGGCACCTTACAGATGCATTGTCGAATTGAAGAAATTAAAGGTCCATTACAGGAACTTTGGATGAACAGGATTTATTCGCCCAAGTGTCTTTGGCATGGGTGCTCCATTAGTGTTTCGTAAGGAAGAAGGATTGGGTCATTGCGATCTGTGCATTGACTATCTGGGGTTGGTGTGCATTAGGTGCTTGTCAAGTAATAAGGTACCCATTGCCTAGGATGATGATTTATTCGATAACTGAAAGGGGCATCTGTGTTAGTCTAAGATTAGTCCTGAGGAACAGCTTCAGCTAGTTTAATTGATTAGAAAGGATGACATATCGAAACGGCCGCTCAAGACAGGTATGGACACTATGATTACGGTCATGCCGTTTTGGATTTGACCATGCCTTGCCGCCTTCATGGATCGGAAAATAGGATATTCAAGGAGTTCCTAATTGGTTCGTAATTAGGGTATTCTCGAGGCGACATACTCGTGTACTCTAGAATTCTGAGACCGACATGCACTTGAGTGTTATTGCTACGGACTTAAGAGAACATTCGACTTTGTACGGCCAAGTTCATTAAATATGAAGGTCTGGCTTATCGAGTGCGTGCTTGGACATATAGATTTCTGAGAAGGATGCCGTGGATACGTCAAAGATTAAAGCAGTTGAAAAAAGGTGGCCGAGCGATAACTGTACAGAATGAGATGTTTTCTTAGGTCTAACAGGTTCTATAATAGACCGTTTCGTAGTAAAAGTATTCTAGACGGATGAGGTGGACCCTTAACCGCGTCTATAAAGGAGACGTAAAGTATCGAATGGATTGTATAGGTGTGAAAGACACAAGCTTTCAAGGCTCTTTAAAATACATAAATAACGTCTGGCACCATATTAACTATTCCGTCGTGGAATCGGAGATTCGAGAATTTACAATGAGCGGAAATATTAGCGAGGTCTTAGTGTGTCTTGATGCTAGAAAAAAAAAAAAACAACATACGGGTTGTAGCGTATGCGTGCTCGACTCAGCTTGGCCATTGAGATACTTCCGCGTAAGATCTGGGAACTGGCGAGCGATAATGTTTCGCTCTGAAAATCTGGGACATTATCTAGGTTGGAGAAAAGTTTCAGATTTCTACGGCATCCTATGATATGTTTTGAGTATCGTACTTCTGTCAGAGAGGAGCTGATTTTGATGACAACGTCCCTGGATGGAAATTATTGAATGGATCGTACGCAACATTCTGTGATCACATCTGGAAAGGGCGAACAGACGTAGCTGATGCAGTTCAGTGTGAGAGATCGCACCCGTATATACGCATATGATGGTTAAGAGTGGAAGTGTATTAGGGGGATAAGAGTACTCGAATTCAAGACATAGACAGGTGGGCATCTCTCGATGTCTGATGGCCGACCTTGAGAGTCGAGCCAACATTCCTCGAGGATTAAGGAATTTACAGTCTACGAACCCTGATATTCCAGAAAATCGTGGACAACGGGATGTAGCCAGTAGAAACCGAAGTTTACAGGTGGTCAGATGATGAAATTTAAAGTTCAAAGGACGCTTGTGCGTGCCAAATAATGCTATTTAAAGGAAGAAGATTTTGATAGATGATGCATCGTGAGCATTTGAGTAGCATTCATCACTAGGTAGTAACGGAAGATGCGCAAAACCTGCTCAGTTCTATGGTGGACGAACTGAAGGTGGAGTGTGTCCAGACACATGGCGAAATATGCCTGACCTGTTTAGCAGGTGCCAGCACAACATTGCCACCTAGATATTGCTACAGCCCATTGAGATTCCATAGTGGTAATGAAACTTTCCCAAATGGACTCATGCTGGTTTACCAAGGAGTCGAAAGGGGCAACGATTCAATCTGGGTTGTGGTCATAGCTAACAATCTGCTCAGCTTCATTGTAGTGCGAAGGACTTTGCTCTGGAAAACTGGCTAAATTTTATGTGCGTCAATCTTCGTTTGCATGGAGTACTAGAGTATACCGTCCCGTTCAGACCATGATCCTCGCTTAACTGCGACATTTTTGGAAACTCTGCAAACCGCGCTAGGAATTGGAGTGAGGTAATAGTACTATATCATTCCGCAGATCGATGGATAAGCAAAAGGACGATTCAGACATTTGGAGGACATGTTTGAGAGCTTGTGTAATAGACTTCAAGTGGATGGGAAGAACAATTGCACTTGGTGGAGTTGCGTACAATACAGCTATCAACAGCGCATCACACGGATGTCTCCATTAGAGGCTCTATTGGAAGAGGCTTGTACACTCAATATGTTTGTGACGAGATTGGGAAAGGAGCATCATGCCTAAAAACTTGTTCAGACAGTGCCGTTGAGATGGTGTGAAGGTAATAAGGGAAGGCTGAAAACTACTCAGAGTTGCTAGAAAAGCTATGTAGACAGCGACGTAGGCCGTTGGAATTTCAAGTGGAGATCATGTATTTTTGAAGGTGTCACCAATGAAAGGTCTATCTCGATTTTGAGAAAAATGGGAAGTTTAAGCCCGAGATTTGTCAGCCCATTCGAGATCTTGGAAAGGATTGGAACATTGGTGTTCGTCTTGCATGCCGCCAAATTTGTCGCAAGTACATAAAGTGCTCCATGTGTCAATGCCGGGGAAGTACGAGCCGGACCAAGCCATATATTCGATCATGAGTCATTGAAGTGGATGAATCGAATCTCGTACGTGAGAGGCCATACGGATAGTGGACTGAAGGTCAACACGTCCTACGGAACAAGACAATACCCCTGGTCAAAGTAATTTGGGAGCATCATGGAACAGAAGGCACACATGGGAAAATGAGAATGAAATGAAGCGCAAGCATCCGCTCTGTTTATGTAATTAGCAATGTTAGTAGAATCAAAATTTCGAGGACGAAATTCTTGTAAGGTGGGAGAGTTGTGATGTCCTCAAATCTCTTGGCCAAGGATAGAAAAGTCACGTCTATCTCTCTAATTTTCAGTTGAAGCCCACGTGACTTGCCCCTTTTTCCTTTTACCATCTTGCGGCTAAGCTTTTCCAAGTGCCTTGTGCTCTCATAAAATCCACTTGAATTTGCAACTAATCTGGAAGCTCCTATTTGGCCAAAATGCGACTGCTCTGCTCCATTATCTCAGTTGAACCTCATTCCCATGCAGGCAAGACAAACTTGATGATTGGAGGCACCTAACCTTGCTGTTCATGTAGAGAAAAAAAAAAATCTTTAGCAAGTGGCTTCTTTTTCTTCTTTCTTCATTCCCTTCGACCGAAGCACTATGCTGTCCCTTCTTCTTTCAGCCGAGCTTCTCCATCTTCAGCTGAACTTGCTACAACGAATTTCATCTTTTGGGCTACTGCTGCTTCTTCCTTTTTCCCTTCAATTCATCTGCTGTTGGTACTTCTTCTTTGTGCATGAACTTTTGCTACGGCATTCCCACACATCTCTCTCGGCTGAACTTGTTTCCTACTGAGTGTCTTCGTTTGTCTTCTTTTGACCGAAGCTGCTAGAGTGTTCTTCATGCTCCTCACTTGGCTTGTTCTTCTTGGCTGAAGTTGGTGCTCATGCCTTTTCATTCGGCCATTTGGACTTCTGTTGCTGCCCTCTATCTTCTCAGATTCTCGCGTTCTTGCACGTGCACCCGGAGAAAATCGACTTGTTCAGGGTCGTCTAGTGTCCGAATCGAGCTCTGTTTTCGCTTGTGTACTCGTAGACTTCAAACCTCGATATTCTGAACGCACATCATCCAAAAAGCACCTAGAAAATTCCAGTTTCGAATCAAAGTTGATCCTGCTCTGCTGGTTTCTTCTTTTGCTTGTTGCAGCTGCGTCCACTGCTGCCCCTTACCTTGGCTACTTAGGACACCATGGCTGGGAGTTGCTGCTTCAAGTTTCGTTCACGTGCTCGGCCACTGTGCGAGCCAAGTCGCATTCACCACCCCAGCTCATGGCCGTCTTGTTTGGCTCGATCTCATCGCCACTTGGCGCGGACTCATCGTCATCCGTAGCCCGAGCTTGAGCGTAATTTTTAGGTAAGCATATTTCTAAACTTGAATTAGAATGTTGGGTATGCTAGGGACTAGTAGGGAAAATTTTAAGATGAAAAATATTAAATTTCTTGGACGTCAAATATCGATTATTTATTGTTGATCGTAGGGGTCAATTGGTAAATTTTTGTGTACTCTAGAAATTGCCCTGTGTGCCAGATGCTTGCCTTTGATCCTAGCTGACTTAGAATGGAAACCGGATCTTGGAATACGAGTTTTTTGTAATGTGAAATGCCTGGTTATTATATTCGATTTATTTTGAATTGAATTGTGTGCTCTGGAGAATAATCTTAAGAAATGCATGTGGCAAGTCAACTTGCATGAGTGTTTACAGGGTGGGCCAATTGAGAATTCTATGATATTCATCATTGATCTGCATACTGGCATGAGACATGTGCATTTGGCGAGTAGCGTAGAACCGTGCAGGACGGCCCGACAGTGTCTAGGGGGCCACCGGGAATGCGGGGTGATAAGGGTGCCGGTCACAGTGCTAATGGAGCCACGATCCTACACTTGTGCCTGAACGTGCTCAGTACAGGATACTTGGAGAGACAAGGGTGCCAACTTCAGTGTGATTAGACACGGGTTGAGGCACAGGCCTGAGACGTCTATGATGTGGCCGGGGCCAGAAGTGCTATTGAGCCACCGGTGGGGTTTGGTCTAGAGGAGCTAGTAGCCACCGAGGACCCGAAGAGAACCAATGAGCATCTGCATTTGCATCCGTTTGATTTGAAGTCGTAACATGCTTGTGATGATTTAAATTTCTAACCTGAGGTATACTTCATTCTAAATTGAGTTTAGGCGTGTGTTTCACTGAGTTTTGACTCACATGTTTTTGGCTGATCGCTATTTCAGATCCTTGACCATAGACCTAATTGTTTTTCGATATTCGTGGAGTTGATCGGAGGAGTGTCCTTGCTAGAGGACGAGTAGTCCGATGATGCCTAGATGGAGGCGAGTAACTTTTTGGTTTGGCCTATTCCCTTTGTTAGTGGCCAACTCAGTTTTAAGGTTCAGATGATAGTCTTCCTCCCAGGTTGTACCGAACTCTATTGGTAGTTATATGTAAGTAAATTTTCTCTATCTCTCTATCCTACGTGTGTTGTTTATCAAGGGTTGTGCATTTCCGTTGTCGCATTTGTTAGCTATCGTCTGGCCGTAACGAGTCCTGGGCCGTCGCCAGTGTTGACCAGGCAATGAGGGAATCGGCAGGCGAAGGGATGTTGCACGTCCGACAGATCCAAGGCGTGATAGGCAGTCTGCTTTGGCTAGTATTCAAGCCTCCTGAACTTTGAATCAACTAGCATTCCAGAGAAAATCATCGGACATCATATTCATTAACAAGGTCAACCATTGTGAGTAATGGTGATCAGGAACATGGTCTTGTTCATTCTTAAATTTCAAAAGAGGGGATGTTCATCATTCGTGATTTTGAAATTTCCAGAATGTTTTTCCAAATTTAGGAAGGTGAAAAAGGAATCAAACTTGAAGAATTTTAGGCGAAGCATGGAATGTTTTTATCCTCATTTGATTTGAACTTTGTAAGAGAGGTGAAAGTTTCTACTAAAATGGCATTGACATCAATTGTATTCGGCTTATGTGGAAAACTACAAGCCAAAGGACGCTAATAGAAAATTCTTGGCCATATCATAAGAAAAAGGAGCTTTTGCAAAGAATAGACCTAAAATGAAAAAGGGCAGCTTCCTTGGTTTGCTTTCAAAACTTTGCTACTTCATCCTTGTTAACCATTGAGATATTCTGATAAATTAAGGTCGGTTCTCCCTATTTGTGGCATTCTAAAATTCGACCATTTTCGAAATTCATGAAATGAATGGATAATTCATTAATATGCTTTAGTCAAATCTCACTCAGAATTGATCACTCTTGAGAAAACTAACCACTAGAAAAAAGCTAGATAGGAACTAAGTACGTGAACCTAAAGATTTGACCATGGATTGACACTTTGGCTATATGAATTGATGAGGGAATATATTGTAGCATTATAGGTCAATCCAAGAATGATTATAGAACGATTTGTTGATCACGAGTGATTCCATTTTACCATTATTTGAAGGGCAAATGTCCCTACATCAATTTCTAATGATCATGACCTTCAGAATTAGTGATTGAACCTCGTAATTGTACAATGACAAAGATCGCAATGCTTTCAATTACGGTCGATATGCATAACTCTTAAAAGTTGCCCGTTAGTTTGAGAAACACTAAATTCGCAATCAATCGATTTTGGCCACGAATTGGACTCCAAACTTGGACATCAGACTTTCATGGATACCAGAACTAAAAATCTGGACATCAACTCATTAGACCACTGATGAAATGGTTTACACCGAATAGTTGAAAGGAGTAAAAAATCGAACCAAAAATAGAAATGAGCATTTGCCCTTGGATATTTAGGCTTCATTATTTGGACACAAAGGATTTTTGGTCATTAAATCCCTCTATGGCAATTGAAAATATCATATGTAGATGAGGATTGATCATCTTTGATCTTTTGACAATTTTTGACCCAAACCTTCTAGAAACCTTTTTGAACTTTGACCCCTATCTATTGGATGAAACTTAGGGATCAAGATGCAATCTCAACCCGTCATTTTGAGCCAAATATCTCAGTTGCACATTCTCTCTCTCTCTCTCTCTCTCTCTCTCTCTCTCTCTCTCTCTCTCTCTCTCTCTCTCTCTCTCCTCCCTCCCTCCCTCCCTCCCTCTCTGTTTCCTTCAATTTCGAAGAGCTCTCTCTCTCATCCCAAACGCGCTCTCTCTCTCTTTCCCCCTCTTCTCATAGATTTCGGCGCACCTGAGAAGAAATCACTCGTTGAGCTCATCTGAGGGCAAATGAGCTTCATTTTCTTCTACGCACATAAGATCAAAGGATATATGGACCTAAGGGTTGATATCAAGCTGACAAATATCATGGGTTTGAGCTATATAGAAGCTGGTCGGGATTTCTAGTGCGATTCAAGCTTCACCGTTCGTCGTTCACTGCTACGTTACCATCTTAGATTAACTGGGACTGCCATAGTCACTTGCAGCTATGCTACACTGCAGACGACTGAGCAAGTCGATCGCCACTGCGGGCCGTCAAAAATCGAAGCTGTCCAGGGGCTATTTTGGCTTATTTTGGGGGTTAATTTGCTGAGATTGAGGTAAATGACTTCCAAACCTTGCTTAGGTTGATAGGTCACTAAATGACATGGGTAGAGGTTGATTTGGATGAGTTTGAAGTGGAATATGGGCTGTTTTTAGGAAATCCGAGAATGGAAAATGTGTTGCTGACTTCAGAAAATTAAATGGTGCTTTAGTGACTAGTTTAAGTGGCTAGATAAGGCATAAGTATGTGGTGAGAATGACTCTTGATTGATTGATTGATTGTATAGTTGGATTTCATTGGCAGTATAATTGGATAAAGAGTGTAATTTAGAGTGGTTCAATTTTGTGGCTAGCATGCAATTACGTGGCTAATTAAATTATTGAATACCAACAATGTGGTTATTTTGGTAATTGTTGTGGCGGCCAATCTTGAATAATTGAGCTGAGATGTGACTAGAAAAATGTGGGGCGTATCGTCGACTTGTCATGAGGGACCCTAATTTAGACATAGCCATTTGCCAAAATTGTTTGACTAGGTATGGGCACCTAGTACCTTGAGGCGTTTTGAAGCGGGGAAATTGAACTTGTCTTGAGAGTGTACGTCAACGCGGAATACGATTGTACCCAATGGGCAGGCGATTGTACCTGAGGTGTGTACATTTACGTGGGTAGCTTTCATAGACTTGAGGTATGTATAATAACACGGTTGTTGGAGGATAACTAGTTTGAGGCGTCAGACGCGAGATAGGGCATGGACCTAAGGCGTGCACGTTAACGTAGGTCCTTGTTGGAGGATTATTAGCCTGAGGCATTTGATACGAGGGCATAAACCTGAGCGTATACATTTACACAGGCCATGAATAATCTAGACGGTTAAGTGATGGCATGAGGTTGAGATGCCATGTGACCAAGATTGTGATTTAGTCATATGGATTAATTTGTACTTTCATGCATGTTCAATCATGCCTTGATTGTGAATTTATTTCATGAAATATTATGGCGATAGTCCCTATTGAGATTATTTGAATGTTAGCCGGTTGGATAGAACTACGTGATTGTAGGATTTGGAGGTACCTGTTACCCTAATCGAGGCTTAGGAAGCTTACTTGCTAAGATTTTATTCTCATTGTTGTAAATTCCAAATATTTCAGAACCCCGACCATGAACATGAATGGGCCACCTTAGCGTTTTGGGATACCGATAGATATACATCGGGTAGAAACGGAGTACCCAGTAGATCCTAGGGAAGGTCTATATTAAGCATGCCAGTACAGTCTAGGTAGATGAGGGTGGGTGACTTTTGCAAACCTCACACCTTCATAGCATGGGCTTATAGATATGGGGAGTATCGATTACTCCACTCTAGGGATTTGACATACCCTATAATGGAGTAAGAGAGTGAGATCCCATAGAGATTGTTCCACCCAATGATATATCACTAGCCCAGGCATCGTCATGAGGTTCAGATTCATGAGATGGAGTCTGACCCCAAGAGGAACCTAGGGAGTCTAACCCATAATAGGATTCATCGTTTGGCGGCAGAGTGGGGTGGATATCTAGTGTAGTTACCCTCTTTCCTTTTGGTGTACCCTATTTGTAGGGGACTAGGGTAGTGGACCATTAACCTTTTTTTATGTGTGTGGTCATTTTTGTTGTTATTACTGTTATATTTCTTGTCTCCACCTGTCCCATTTCTTTATATGTGTTGGGAGTGTATAGGTTACTTCTGCTAGCATTCACGTTAATTTAGATTGGAGACAATTCTTGGGATGTCACACTTTTATAAAACAGAGTTACGGGATATCGCGAACTCATAGGGTTTGAGCATGACATCCCCATTGAGAGGGTATCAGAGCGAAGGTCAGGTCGATCCAAGTTGGTTGAGGTTTGGAGTGAAAGGAGCGATGATTTTAGGATAGGTAAATAGAGAGACCTTAGTGATTTACAAGCGTAGGCATGTTATGCATGATATGTGAGTGTGTACTTGCGAATGGTTGGTTGATTATACTAAGTTAGAGATGTGGCAGGATGAAAGGTAAAAATTAGAACCTTGTAGACTTTGTGGTAGTAATGTTTGTTTGGTGGTTGCTAGTTCAAGTTTGCTATTATGCCTGCTGCTTAGATCTGCTAGGCTTGAGTAGTTAGCCTAGGTTTCTAATTCCTTAGCGAAATTATAGCAGTTTAGGAGTTGAGGAAACTTATGAGAATGAATAACAGAGTAGAGAGACCAGAGGAGCATTTAGCAGTAGAGGGACCAAAGAAGCGTCTAACTCATGGATAAGGTCATGGAAAACCCAAGAGTGGTAGAGGAAATTGGGTAATTGATGGGAAGGCAGGCTTGAGAAAGAGCTGCCACTATGGCCCAAGTTGCAGAAATCGCCGTGATTGCTCCTAACGAAGCAAATGGCGTAATTGGTGCTAATGGAAATTAAGGAAATGACAAGAAATCACCAGATGTACTAGTAGTGGAGCAGTTTCTAAAGTGAAAACATCAGAATCGATGGGATGGTGATCCGAGGCCGTTACTCTTTGATTGAGAAATTGAAGAAGGCCTTTGCACTTTGGGGTGCAAAGGAAGAGAAGGTCATAATGGTAGTGTATCAACTTCAGGGTAATGCCAATGGTTAATAGCGAGCTACCTAAGGAAGGATTTTTCCTAAAGGCACGGTTCCGAACTGGACTGCTTCAATGAGGCCTTCAATGGAAAGTATTTATCTAAGATAGTACATGAACAAAACATGGCGGAGTTTCTACGGCTTTGCCAAGGTCAGATGACATCGGACCAGTATGAGGCTGAATTTGTAAAACTATCTAATTACGCTTCGAATTATGGAAAACCAATGGATAAAGCAAGGAGATTCGAGGATGGATGAAGCCAGAATCCGTAGCCAGTGATACTCCTGAATTTTAGGGATTATAATGAGTTGTATGAAAGGGCTTAGATTGTGAGCGAGATATGACTGAAAGGGATGTGCTTCTGGATGCGGTATGCACCTGTTAGGGACAACCACAACGATTCAAGCCTAGCAATCATAGGCATACTCATGCGGCAAACAAGACTTGCTCAAAGCTAGCAGACACCAAAGGGGTCTATCTACTTGACTATTCCATAGAACAAACACCCTTATCGCTCCAAACCTCGAATACATTTCTGGTCAAGTTGGCCTTTCTCTATATCATCACTCCTTATCACTCTAAGCCTTGGATAACTCTTAATCGGCTGACTTTGCTCTGATACCAAAATTGGTGTCATGCCCGAACCTCCACAAGCGTGCAACATTGTACACGACAACGATCGATAAATGCATATCCATGACTGTCGTTTGACCCAGAAGAAACCTTAATATCCAAATAAACGCTAGCAGAAAGCGATACATTACCTCTAACAGCGAATGAGTAAGGACTAGCGTCAACCATAACACCTCATATATATACATAATCTCAACTCTATTACACATGAATATATCTTACAAAGATTAACAACAACAAAAACCCAAGGCGAACAAAATTTCATAGCAACTACCGATTCAACATCAAATTGTCCTTGCTAACTGGGTACTCGCCACCTGGATATCAAAATTTAATGGTATCCCTGCCATGCTTATTGCCTAGGGTTCTGGAAGGTGGGTGTAAAATTATCGTGAGAAACACATCTCATGTAAGCTCACCTCTAAAACCCAAAGAGGAAGTCGCATAACCCAAAGTCAAAACTAGACATGCACTCTATCCTAAGGTCCAAACCAAATGGCTACTAGATACATACAGAACAACATTTAACGATCAAACAACCAGGCAGCCACGGCAGATCAAACACAAGGCAGCACGCAGTCGATATGAGTCCAGCAGGCAATTGAATAATAAGGACACCACTTTAACTCAAACTCGATTTTATTCGATTACCGCATTTCAAGCTTAATTGACTAGGCTCCCACCTTCGAACATCTAATTTCATCGATTCATCACGCTATAGCCAAACTTGGCTCATTTTAGCCTATTAATCTCTCAGCAACGTAATTTCCCAATTAGCCTAAATTTCAATGTTTTCCTCCGAGCACTATCTACTCGGTATTCGGGTTAAACATCTGAACTAACTACTTCAGCACACTAAAACCATAATTAACGTCAATTCGAGTCTACTCAGCATTTCGACACCTCAATTGGTCGGTTAAAACCCTCTATTCACATCTGTCCTTCCAAAGGCCAAATTACTCAACTTAACCGAACACATCAGAATCGACATAGCGTCAACTAACACCATAATCGGAGGGACAGAGGGTCAGCTTACATAGTTAAAGCCAAAAGTCGATGAAAAGCAAGTGGACAGTGTATGGGGTGGGGGGTTTTTTTTTTGACAGCTAAGGAAGCAAGAGTCTGGCATCGGATCGTGGTGTTTACAGGGAACGAAACTTGCAGGGGCTAAACCAAGACCAAAACATGCTAAGAATCAATATTTGGACCTCAAAAAAGGGTCCTAAGGGCTACTAGAGTCAATATATATCAACGAGAGCTACGGTTAAAAATCTGGCAGCCTAAGATGATGTCCAAGACTGAAACAGAAATGCAGAACGAAAGCTCAAACGACCTCTATCAAGAGATCAAGTTGGAGTTTTTCATACTCATCTAGGTCGAAAAACGACAAACCGAAAATACAAAAAATCAATGGTTGATTTCCGTCGGTGGCCGGTTGAAGTTGGCTGCAGAATTCTAGAGACGAGAGAGAGAGACGAGAGAGAGAGAGAGATCAAGGGAGCAATGCCAAACCAAGACGTGGGGTTAGACTCCAGGTGAGCCAAGATGATGATGGTGGTGATGGTGGTGCTCAGTGAGGCTGGTAGGCTCGGATATTACGAAGAACGACGGATAACACAACAGAAAATCAAGCAGAACAGGTCATTTTTAATTCAAAACAAGGAATTTTGTAGGAGATTTTGGCTAATCCTCTTTTAGAATATTCAAAGCTTGAAGTCTTACAAGTACATACACAGGAAAAAACAGAGCCCAATTCGGGTACCGAATAGCCCGGAATGAGCAGTTTTTATTCTGGGTGCGCATGCAGAAATACAATGAAACCAAGAGGAACCATGAGGGATATCAACAAGGGAAGGTAGAAGAGAGGAGAGAAGAAGCTATATATATCTATATATATATCTATATATATTTCAAGGCTTTAATGAAACTTGTCAAGCAAGCTTTGCTTCCCAAGTCAAAGCATAAAAATCATGGCTTTACAAGTGGCATGTGAATG
>JAGVVM010013064.1:0-14389 GCA_019149425.1 Psidium friedrichsthalianum
AATTTTTTCTTAGTATTTTTTTTTTGGCCGGTACCGGAAGGTGCCGGGCCGTCTCCACGGCCGACCTTCGGTCTCCGCGTGGCTAGCATTCGGTCACCGCTTCCGTCTCCGCGGCACCCGTCGCCGCCGTGGCCGGCCACCAGAATCGTCCCGCCGAGCGGCCAATCGCCGCCGCTTCCTCCCGTCGGTCCCGAAAATCATTCATAACAAACGACGAAAATTGTTTTCCAGTTTATTTTTTAATTATTAATGCAAACTTGAAAATATTATTATTTTCTGAAAAATGCCTTCCTAAAAATTATTTCCGAAAGTATCAACATTTTCCGTGACACAAACTAAAGTCTCTAGGTCCATTTGTAATTGTGAGAGTTTGGGTCGAAAAATGGGTCCATATTGGTCGAAAATGGTTCATGCGTGGCCCAATTTGACCCATTTAGTTCACTTCAAAACAACCTTTTTGACCCCATTTTTATTTAATCTTTTAAATATAATACCCATATAAGACCTATTTTATACAAAATATGGGTCAAATATGGGTCTTTTACCCCCAACCCCAAACACCACAAAGCACTTGCCCCTATGGACGGCTCTACATGTCACCACGATCGCGACTCAACCTGCTCCGTATCTCAAGAGATTGCCTACCTACTTACACTATTTCGTTTGCCATGGTCATGCTTAATTACCCCGCCCCGTACCCCCCTCCCCGCCATTGCTTTAGTGTCCGCGGCACCCCACCTCTCTTGTTCTTCATGACACGCACTTTTGACCAAACTACCGAAACGAAGTCTGATGCATTATGAGTAGATTGACCTTCATATGTAAATGAGTTGAGGCCATGCACAGATTTACTTAAAGCGTAAAGCGACAAAAATAACTCGACACACAAACAGTTATTCTAGTTCATCCTTACTAGGGTCTTGTCACCCTGAGAATTTTATCATTAATTAGTATATTCGCGACATCCATTATATCCTCAATTGCAAAACTACAAGAGATCTATATGGTAGTAGCTATCTCATGGGACCATATACACAACCCACATGAAAACAATATAGGATCAAACTATAAAAATCCTCCGTGGCGGCTCGAGGGTACTGTCTCTACTAGCAAGACCTCCATGCTTTCTTGTCATTGGGGAATATGGACCCTACCCCAACACATACTATACTTGATCATGTTTTTAACCATAAGATAGGATCTTCATGATATCTATAGTCTGTCTTGGTATATTAACACTTGAATTTATCGTGATAGCTCCAAATCCTTATAGACATTGTTCTTTTCAACTTTTTAATCCTCTATCAACCTCACCGAACGTACTCTTTCCTTACTGTTCATATGCCGATGAGGCAAAGCCTTCCTTAATATAATATGAGCCTACTAAACTCCGTTTATTTCATTAAAAATAAGCGATTGAAAATATTTTTCAAAAAGTATTGCTTATGTTACTTAAAAAATGAATAAACTGGAATTTTTTTTCAATCGCCAATGAAAATAGTTAGGCATAGACTATTATCGGATGATGAACTACTTTTTCATTGACTTTTTCTTTAAAACTATATACTCAATCACTTTTCGAAATGTTTTTCAAATCGTTTACTTTTCGTGAAACAAAACGGAGCCTAAATGACGGTAAAATTTGCATTATATTAATAAATATGAAAACAGTTATTTTGTGTCACGCCCACACAAACCCGTCGAACATGCCAACATAATCATCTCCTGCAATTCCTCATCGCCTGGCCAATCTCTAGCGACTGCCCTAAGACTCGCCGCGGCCAAACGATGGCTAACACATTCACAGCAGAAATGCACTCCCCTAACATACACACATGAGGATAGCTGAGATTAGAGAGACTACACGTACAAAAACTAAACATTTAATATATATTATTTTATTACAACATTTATATACAACCCTCAAAAGATAATATAGGTCTCCTACCTCTCCAAAAGATGAACAAAACGCTAAGTCTACTTGTGACTCACTCCGCTCTGCTCCAAGGACGGCAACTCCCTCAGGTCTGACTCCTCTGGCGTCGGGGGATCAAACTCGGAACCACTATCCACTGGCCATGCGGTTAAACTCAACTCGTGCTCCTCGTACTATCTCCATAACCAACGGTCCCCTTTGATCTAAGGCGCCATTGGCTTGGGGTCCACGACCTCACCTTACGAAAGGTCAAGGGTAAACTGGCTCCCCTTCAATCCGTATATGTGCATGCATTCAAACCTTGAATCGGACCTCTATAAAAACCCTGACTGAGACATCCGGGCCTCGTATCGTTGGAGCATCAAGTTGTTCACCTCTCACATCTATCATACTGTACTACAACTTTCTTATACGACATGAATTTATCGGAGGGTAAATGGTCTCGTCGGTCTCTATCTTAACAAGTATCCCCGAACCGAATAAAATAGAACCTCCTCTTAGACTTGGGTAGGAAATTGTGATCTCCAAAATAGTGAGTTAAAACTCAGCAAGCATATGCTTAGACTCAATTTAGAATGAAGCATACCTCAGGCCAGAAATTAAATCATAACATGCATGTTACGACTTTAGATCAAATATGCAAATGCAGATGGCTCATTTAGTCTCTTGGGGTCCCCTTGCTCACTAGCTCTTTCGGACCCGAAACCCATACGTTGGCTCAATAGCACTTTCGGTTCCGACCACGTCATAGACGTCTCAGGCCTGTGTCTCAACTTGTGTGTTATCCAGACTCGAAATTGGCAACCTTTTCTCTCCATTACCTTGTGCTGAGTTACGTCAGGCACGAGTGCAAGACCGTGGTTCCATTATACTGCGATCAGCACCTCCTTATTCCCCGCTTCCCGGTGGTCCCCTATACACTGCCGGACGCATCCCCGCATGGTTCTAGAACGCCATCCCGTCAAACGTATATGTCTCATCTATATGTAGATCCAGTGAACATCACAGATTCTCATTGTCCCACCCGTAAACACTCATGTAAGTCAATTTGCCACATGCATTTCTCAAGATTATTCACGCAAAGCACACAATTCAACTTAAAATAAATGAATATAATATTCAGGCACTTCACGTTGCAAAAACTCGCATTACCAGACCCGGTTTCCATTCTAAGTCTCCTAGGTCCAAAGGCCAGCATCTGGCACATAGGGCAATTTCGAGAGTCTCATAAAAATTTTCAATTGACCCTATGGTTAGGCAATACATATCGATAGTCAACGTCCAAGAAATTTATTATTTTTACATAAAATTGTCCCTACTACTCCCTAGCATACCCAATATTCTATTTTTCAAAATGTAGAAATGTGCTTCACTAAAAATTAAGGTTCGAGCTCGAGGTCGGTGGAAAACGATCTCAGTTCATCTAAATGGCTAAACTTGGATGAGCGACAGTGGAGAGGCGGCTCGGCGCGAGCGCGAGGAGGTCGGAGCAACGACGAAGATCGAGCTCAGGATGACGAAGAGCTTCGAGTAATCGAGAGACGAAGAACCAGCATCACAATTTCAGTGCAACCAGTGAAGAGAAGCGTCCCAGCAACAACGGCCAAGAAATTTCAGCCGAGATGATTAGGAACCGCTGTAAACAAACACTGGCAGAATAAGGAATCATCTTTGATTCCAACTGAAAATTTTCTAGGAGGTTTTTGGCCGAATCCAGTCTTTTAGAATATTGAAGCTTGAGTCTTACGAGTTACACAGATGAAAACAAGCTCGATTTCGGGTACAGACGACGCCCGAACGAGTCGATTTCCTTCCCGGGCGTGCAATGCAGGAACGCGAGAGTCAGAGGAAAGCGAAGGAAAAATCAGTAGCTGCGGCAACCAAGGATAGCACCAGCCACAACAACGAGCTGCGCCTAGGAAAACGCAGCAGAGAAGTAGCAGGCTGGGGCGCGGCTGCAGTACCAAGGACAACCAGGGATAGCAGCTTTCAACCGAAAAAAATGAAGAGAAAGAGGAGTAGAAATGCAGCACATGCACGGCGGAAGAAGGAAATGAGCAGCCGCTGCAGGTAAGTTGATGCAAGAAGAAAACTGCAGTAGCAACAAGCTTAAGTCCGAAGAAGAACGCACTGAGGAGAATGAACGCAGAGCAGCAAGCATAGCGGTGCAGCAGAGACTAGTGCAGCAGTTGGAGTGGCCGAAAGAAGACCAGACAAGAAGAAGAAGGAGAGAAAAGTCCAGGTGCGCCCCCCCCCCCTCTTCTCACGTGAATATTCACGAGTTAGTAGACCACTAATCATCACATTTTTCTTTCTTGCATGGGGAATAGCTTCCAGCTTGAAGATTATTGGAGTAGGCCAAACCACAATTCTGGCCAAGACAAACGTTGCCACTTCAGTTTTGAAATCGGAAGTGGATCTTTAGAAGAACTGTGGACCTCGGGGAAAGCTTAAGCAAAGAAATGAGTGGAAGTGGGTTTCCTAAATTTCTTACATTTTCCTTGGATTCACGTCCCCAAAGTTGAGGACGTCACATTTTGTCAATTTCAAAATAATCATAGGATAACGGAATCTAGGCGCCAGAAATCCTAAGCACAAGGCTCGAGGTCTCGCGTCCTGCTCTGCTCTGTTACCCGAAATCACGCATCGAACCAATTTTATTTGTCTTAAACGCGTTCTAAAATTTCTTCGGACACCAAACTTCCGATGATGATTTTTTAGCTCATTTGAAAAATCCTGCTGACCACAATGAATTTCCCCATTTTTCTTGAAGTCTTCCTCACCAAGACCCGAGTTAGTGTTAAGAGTACCCTATCATTTTGCCCAAAATCCCAAGAGCTAATAGTGCAGGAGAGAACGAGATGTCACGTGTTACCTTAAGATAGACGCCGAATACTTCGGACATAATTACGTACCCATTAGGCCAAACAAAAAGAGGAAAGATCCCCAGACAAAGTTGCAAGCAAATAATCAAAATTCCCATTTCCTTTTGCCTTTTTATTCTCACGCCTTCCTTTTTTCTTTGAGGTT
This sequence comes from Psidium friedrichsthalianum, assembly GCA_019149425.1. Taxonomy (NCBI): domain Eukaryota; kingdom Viridiplantae; phylum Streptophyta; class Magnoliopsida; order Myrtales; family Myrtaceae; genus Psidium; species Psidium friedrichsthalianum. Next base: position 4,967 of record JAGVVM010013064.1, read on the forward strand.
CCGCAGACAAGTTAATCGCTGTCAAGTCTTAACACACAAGTGCTCTGCTAGCTATAAGAGAGAGCATCACCTCTTCCAGGTACTTGCTCCTTCCCAGTAGTTTCTTTAGGACAAACATCTCTGTTCCTTCTCTCTGCTTCAGTTTCTTCAAATTTTGCAATGTCGGTACCAGCGTCTTCTGACAATACTTCCTGGCATTCATCGGCCCTTGGAGTTCAGGTGTGGTGGCGCTAGTCTTGCATTGCATCGCACCTCTTCCTTTCATGTTACTTTAGTTAGCTTGCATCTGCTTGTTGTGCTTACTAACCCATACTGTTTTCACGAAAAGATTTCTGCAGACTCTCTGCGCTGTGATTGTTTTGTGGCAAGTAATTGCCGTACTTAAATTTGTTGGCAGTACACTGAACCATACTCTATGCCTGTTATAGCCACGTTTAGTTAGTTTTCGATTTTCCGACTGGCGAAAGAACTACCAGAGAAATCACGACCTTTATCTGTTCATTCACAATTTGTCAATTTGACATTTAAAGTTTGCTAGGTTCTGAAAGGCATGGCATATATGCTAATGAATTCAATCTTCCCTTTGTGAATGGGATTTAAGAAATATGCAGGTCATTCATGAAGTCACAGACCCAAAGATAGGATTAGTTTCTTTCAAGAGTAAATACTGGGGCTGTACAGAAGAACGTGTTAATTTCGCTTCCCCATGCCCATGGTATGGTCCATGTTTTTTATGGATGGTCAAAACTTACTAGCTTCACGAAAGCAAAGCTAGTAATAAATAATGTTAATTGGAATAGATAATTCTTTCCTTTAGTTATTAGTCACCTTAGATCTAGATGAGTACCTCGTCATTAAAAAAAAAGTAGGAGTAACCAAAAATAAAAAATAGAAGGATTTGCAGAAGAAAATACAGTCAACAACTCTAGGAACGAAAGAGATGATGAACATGGAGAGACTTTTCTTTCGATCATCGGACTTTAAATTATTAGACCTGCTCTTTGGATTGACTTTTAATTTCTTTCAATTCGCATCATTATGCTCGATAAAAAGGAATGACAGAAGCTCCAATAGATAACTGCCTATGTACACTCTTTGCCTAGACTCTCAATGAACTAAATTTATTCTCATAATGGTCAGATAATCGGATGATAAAATTATCAAAAAGAGTTATAACTGCATTGTAAATATTCCTTTATAGTTCTTAGGTATTTATAACGCCTGACAGTCATTTGTTAATAACAAGTGAAACACAGAGAACTGAAGAAGCAATGTGAAGATTTTCCTCACCCTGACGTTTACATTGATGTCTAGTGAGCACACCTGAACGCAGCCGCCATGAGTTTTATTGGTTGGATTTCCTCGGTAATCAATGTCGTGTTGCCGCTTTTAAAAAGCCTGTGGGTGGCGTGGGGATTCAGCTCTTGGTCGCCGCTAGCCTCGCCTGCCAGATTGTTCTCGCAATATTAGGCAGCCGTCGGAAATACATGACGTCCATTTTTGTTAGATTCATCATCTGGGCCACCTATTTGCTCCTTACATACTTAGCGACCCTTGCACTGGGAAAGCTTACTGTGGTCCGGATCGATGATCCCGAAAATCCGGTTAACAATGCGGTGTTGGAAGGGCTACTGGCCCCATTGCTTCTGATGCAACTCGGGTACCCAGACAGCATAACGGCCTACGCGGTGGAGGATAACCGGCTGGGATTGAGACAGGTTCTGAACATTGGAGTTACAATTGTCATTGTGGTTTGGATTCTCATCCGCTGTTGGGACGGCTCGTCCCCAGTCTCATGGCTGTACTTCCCCTTGTTTGCGGTGGAATCATGAAGTCGGTGGATGGGTCCAGGCTCTCCAATCCGTGTACGATGAGAACTCAAGCGTGACCACCGAGGACATGGAAGAAGAAGCCAGCATTAAGCGAGTGTACGATGCGTTCCCCGCAATGATAAGAAGTTCGACTCCGCAAAGGATATCTTGAAGGCCTACTTCCGGTTCGACTGTCTGAAGCCGCACCTTGTGGACTGGCTGTACCACCCTCTCTTCATATCCCACGATTGGATGTCGATCGACAGCTACACTGCCCACCGCGCTTTCACCATGACGGAGATCGAGCTGGACTTCATGTTCGACGTGCTCTACACTAAATGGCCGATTCTGTACAGAAAACGCGGCCTCATAGGCCGCTTCTTCGGCTTCTTCTGCTTGGTGTCTGCCTTGTGTGGATTCGCCGTGATCTTCAGGGACGCCTTCTTATCGATATGTACATCACCTACACCTACGCGATACTGATGGCCGTCACATCTCTCGAGCTCTATCAGATCACGACGCTGGCGTTATCTGATTGGGCAGTGGTGAAGATGTGCACGAACCTCAAGCTGCCGTTCGTCCAAAGGCTCCTCCCACATATCGCCGATTGGTGCATGACGCAGAAAAGATGGTCGAGGTCGGTAGGGCAGCTCAATTTGTTCGACCCCCGCCTCTTGTACAAAAATGGCCGAAGCCCGTCGCCACGGTTCTTGATTTGTTTGGCAAAAGGGAGATCTTCAGGAGGTATTGGTTACAGTCCCGCAAGGACATCCCCTCCTGCCTCAAGGAGCTGGTGGTTCAAACGATGACGGAGCTAGAGAAAAAAGGCACCTCCTTCCCTTCACGGAAAGAGGTAAGTGGACGCTCGACACTCACGGCATCCCCGAGAATCCAACATTGACCAACAGTATTGCGACGGAATTCGACAAGAGCATCATTGTCTGGCACGCCGCGACGGAAATGCTGCACATATTGGAGAGTGAGAACTCCGTTGCTCGTAAAGGAAGCAAACTCCTATCTGATTACATGATATACCTCCTGGCTCTGCGTCCTTACATGTTGTCCCTCACCACCGCCGACATCACGCTGGAGCACGCTTGCTGCGCACTGAGGCCTTTCTTGAGGGACCGAGACCGTCGCAAAGCAATTAGCGAAATGCTGTCATGGATGGAAACGTCGCCGACCCCGAGGGCTACGACATGACAATCATCACTGAGGGCTGGCACATGATGTCGGAGGTGCGTGATCTCCTGGTCGAATTGAGGGGTATGGACAAGAAGTGGGAGATCATCAGCAGCATCTGGGTGGAGATGCTGTGTCATGCAGCATATAAGTGTCACGTGTATCACCATGCCAAGCTACTGAGAAGAGGAGGTGAGCTTATCACTCATGTGTGGCTCCTCCTGGCTCACAAGACCGACAAGTATCATTCGAGCATCCCAGAGCTACTGAAGATCCTGCCGCCTCGACCGAATCTCCCTACCCAGTAAAAGGTTCTTCTAGTTGCCTCCAGAAGATTTTCAGGAGGAAAGAAGCTAAATCTGTATACCATACATAGCGCTAAATGATGCGGCATCTTTGTGCGCGGTTGCCTTAGTTATGTTAGAATATTTCAATATTAAATCATATTTGGCTTTGTCATGTGTTATCACAGATCTGAGTTGAAATCTTTTCCGACCCTTATTTACATTGCTAACTAATATTTTCCTCGCCTTACATGAGGTTTTGTGGAATTATTGCCAACTGTTCTAAAAACTTAAATGTTAAATGAAAACGTTATTTAATATTTCAATAGGGAGCGTTTCATTGCACATTTAACATTTCTCATTGAAATGATATGCTTGCATTCGTCTGGGTTCATTGATTCCTACTAGTTGAACTGAAAACTAGGGGGTGTCAACAGTACGGGTTTTCAATAACATTGGGAACCGAACTGAACAGTAACTGAACCGCATCCTGAACCGAATGTGAACTGGACTAAAAGTTGGGTTGTGTTGGGCTGGGTTCAGCTCGGGTTTTGGTTTTCGGAACAGAGAACAAACAAAATTATGGTTTAGGGCGATTTTAAGATAGATAAGAAAGAATAGAGACTTTAAATTGAGCGTCTAGTTTTTGTTGAGAATTTCGGTTACAGTTTGATTAACCGAACTGAGCCAAGCCGAATTAACCCGGTCCGGAAAAAAGAACGGTTATTTTTTCATTATCCAAACCTAAACCCGAATCGAGCGGAAAATGCATGAAATTCAGTTCGGTTCTAACACCCCTAGTGAAAAAAATATGTTGTCGATCTTGCAATCAGTTTTTGCCGTAACTCGATGAAGTTCGTGGAATCATCCGAGCAGACTTGATCACCTAATCTAGTTGGATCAAACACCAGGAAAAAAAGAAAAACGTGCTTTTTCTCCTTAATACTTTCACGTCTTTTCTAATTTTACAAAGTTTTTAGTTAATCAAATTCTTCCAACACCAACAGAAGCCAGCAAACATGACCAGTTGACGATGATGGAGTATGACGACGTGGACAAAATTTAGCCAACGTGGATGCACACGTGGACACCACTGTGGAAACTGAAAAAAAAAAGAGGAAAAAAAGAAAACAAAACAAAGACTAAACAAAAGAAAGAAGCAGTCTCACTCGCTCGCTCTCTCTTTTTGCAAATTTTTCATGGCCGTGCGAGCTCATGACTATGTTGAAAAAATACTAATCCACATCTCACTTCGAAATCGTCCGAGAGTCACGTTTGTTTGATTTAATGAGATTTGGCTTCTAAGAGATTTGATTGGAAAATTTGTGAAAATTGAAGGGAAAATTAACGGATCCAATAAATTTATTTACTCATTTAGCTTCCATGCAAGTTTGAATACTCAAATGAACGATGCAAAAGTATCTTAGATTTCAAAGATTGGCACAAGATTTTAGGAGTATTGGTGGAATTGTCCCAAAATCAAATTGGTGTAGTTCTTTCCATCAATAAAATGGGGGGACCAATCGCAGCGACACTCCTTGGGGTATTATTATACGCTCTACAGATGTTCAGTTAAGCCATAATTACTTCACACCACTCGTGTCACGCCCCGAACCCACGAGCCTCGCGACATCCCTGTCGTACCTGTGCGATCGAATGGTTCACAAACAGGAACGACGGCCCAGGATACTCGTCGTTGTCCAAACGATCTCAGAGTTCCTTAGGCAACGGAAACGAGCTTCTTCAACTTCATGCACAGAAAGGGATAGATAGAGAGACCAACCAATCTAATTTACATCAAACCACTTCTTATATTACATCATATTTATATACATCGGTTTGGCGACATTTAATATGCACAAATCAAAATTCCTGTCGTCCTTTGACATCTTATAGCTCGACCTTTAACAAAAAGGGCTTAGGTCGGCAATTTCTATCTTCGACTACAAGCAAACCATACAAATTTCTACAAAAAGGGCTTCAACTCCAACTGTGCTCATCGACATTCACCCCACCATCCGATCCAAGAAAAAGCTGAGTTTCCGACTCAATATCCAACTCGATCCCCTGCCTTACTAGGATCGCATTCACTGCGGCGGTTTGGGGTCTGAAAATGGGGAAATCACCCATGAGAACGAATCTCAGTAAGCTAACCCCTAATCCCCTTCTCAGGACACCAAACAACCTCAGACTAAACTCTCAGCCTCATCCAGGAACTCAAAATCATAGGGCCAGAAAAATACCAAGCACAGTTCAATATAAAGCTCGCCATAAAATGACCAAACATCAATACAGTTCGAATCTTGGTCCAATCCGGGACACACAGAATCAGGATATCGAAATCATCGCCAATCAATGGCTCAATATAAAATCATTAGGCATTTAAACCAAACACGTCCAAGCAGGACAATCACAGCAATCGCATATGCATGCACGCTCAATCTTGAGCCTCGGCTTAACAGCCAATTTGACCCACGTCGTATAGGCGCTAGGTCCGACCCGCGTCATTTAGGCGCATCAGGTCCGTGCTCCAACCCGCGTAGAAGAACCACCTCAAGTTGGCACGCTTATCACTCCAGCTACCCCGCGTCAAACGCATCAGGGCGCACGAGGCTACGTTTTCCGCCTCTGAGGCTACATTTTACGCCTCTGTGGCTACATTTTACGCCAGTCACAATGTGGCTACATTTTACGCCAAGTCACAATATGCTACGTATTACGCCAAGTGACAATGATATGCAATTTCACACGCGAAATCCATCGCACGAGCCTCTCAGGCTAATAAAATAATGCCAATTCAATTGGGCAGAAAACACGGCCAAGTACGTTAGGCCACAATTCAAACACGTGCCCAAGAATATCAATCCACATGGCCGACACCATGGCCAAACCAATCAATTTATCTCACGTGCCCAATTATATTAAAAATGCCCAATTATATTCATTTTTATTGCCAAAAAATTCCACGTCGGACCCAAAATCACAAAATCATCGCACGTGGACACACGTGGATAATCCACAAATATTATTTGGACTCAGCCACAGCTCTCGGGCACCGGGAATAGTCACGTGGAATATTTTCCGAGCCCGTTTGTGACAAAATGCCTCATTTTCTCACTTTTAAATACTCAAGCCATACGGGACCCACATGAATTGTCATTCTCAATTCAAAATCAAATTGGGCAGCACGTGAACAGTACACAGAATGTCGTGAACAGTGATTCCAGAGTACTATTTGGCCCGTTTTGTTGAAAATGTCCCAAAAATTCATTTTCGAGGCCCGAACCTCACGGGGACCCACTCCAATCAACACCACCAGCCTATATTCAACCAATACAACAACAATTCACATCCAAACTGCATATCACAGCATTCCACAGAATTGATTTCCACCAATAACGCCGTTTCCGGAAATTTTTTTTAACCGATTTACCCCGAATCGGACTCTAGAGCTAATCCATGGCAAGTTCAATATCCTAATCAAGGAATAGAGGTTTAACTTACCAAACGAAGCTTGACAAGCTGTGGAAACCAGCTGAAATGGCGAAGGACAACCGGCGACAACCGAGACCGGCGGCGGCGCACGACGACAAGGAAGAGAACGGCTAAACCAAGAGAAACCGGGCTGTGAGGGGGCTGTTTAGGCACCAAAACGAACTAGAAATCACATATTTGACATGGAAATGAGATCTAAGGGCAGCCGAGGTCGACATATATCATTTTGGGCTAAAACAGAAATTCGGCACCCAGAAACAGTTCGTCGACTGATACGAGAAAATACATTTGAAGGGTCAAACGACCTCGGATTGAGGCGATTCAAGTTGGGTTAGAACCGTAAGACATTGAACTACAACATATCCAAAAATTGTGAGAATCCAACTTACAGATTTTTGTCAGTGACCGGTTGAAGTCTGCAGCCAGAATTTGGAGCCAAATGAGAGGGGGGGAAAAAGAGAGAGAAAGTGGTTTCTATGGTGGAATAGTGAGGGGGTGGGGGTTTCTGCCGTAAAAGGGGAGAAGAAGAGAGAAAGAACCCATTATTTGAGAAAAAAAAATATTATAAATAATAAAATATCTCGGTTACTATTCATCGATTTGACCAAAAGTTGGTCAAAGCTTATCCAATCTGGTCAAAACTTGGAGAGCAAGTTTGACTAGTCAATCCTCAAAAATTCGTGCCAAAACGGGACTGATTGGGACTGAATCGGTGTTATTTTGGCTCAATCGCGAAGGGAAAATGACTCGAGATGATCTCGGAAAATTTTTCTGACTTCGCTAAAATTCATCTCACACCCTAGCCACTGAATCCAGGGCAAATCGGGGACTCGACAGAAATTTCTAATTTTTGCCTTCCTTCTTGGCACTCCGAGTTCAAACTATCAATTTCCGAACCTTTCTCGTCAATATCCAAATTTAGCAACTGCAACGCTCTTGAAAATCGATTGTCCTATTCGGAACTCAATTCGTGGCCAAATTCATTAGATAGCAGCTATAATGAAATTCTCAAACTAACGGGTGGCTGTTAGGAGTTACGCGTATCGACCAATTGGTCCACGTACTTATTTTCCTAGATAGCCCTTCCCTTTTGATCAGTTATCTCGAAGTGATCAGTTTCGAGTGGAATTCATTAATAGTGCATCCATGACATATCCATTCTATATTCAAGTCTCAAACAGGGGTCGAAATTCAGAATGTTACAACTCGTTACTCGTTACCAGAAGTTTTGAGATTGGCAATTGCGGCAGCACCGCAGCCCTACCAAAATGCTAGCAACTAGTAGAACCACACAAGATCTATCATAGATCGGCAATGCAGCACAAGTTGCTAAGAGGTTCGCTCATGATGTAATTGAACTTGTAGCCTCGTATACACTAGGTGACTCCTTTACCACTAGACGAACATCTTGGTAGTAAATTGGTGCTAATTAATAAGAGTGCTTGATCAAAGCTCATTGGAATCCTTAATTAATTCGACTGGTTCAAAAACACATTGCAATCCTTAACATGTGTGAAATTTGTAATATCAATATATATGAATATGCTAAATTGTCTATTACAAGAAAATGAATAGATAAAGCTCGCACATTAATGTGTGGCATAACATGTAGAGAATCAAGTTGATATCTCAACTTAATAAAAACTCTCTTTATTAGAAAACCATTCAATTAACACAACCCCACAAGTACACACGATGGACTCTCTCGTTCACACACATCACTTGCTTGGACTTCTCACACTACACCCTCACTGCACACATTAGTAATGCTCTACAAACTTGCAAAAGGCTAGAGCTCTTATTTATATGGCCATTTTGACAACTAGATAAAGCTAGAAAATTTTAGAGAAGATTAGGACTAGAGAAACTGGACTTGTCACGCCTCGAACCGGCAGACGTGTAACATCCCGCCTTACTGTTTATTCGAACATCGCCTGGCAAAAACGAACGACGACCCAGGACTCGTCGCGACCAAATAACGGCTATTTAAAGTGATAGCAAAAGCACACAATCCCCTGACAAAAGCACATGCAGGATAGAGAGATAGAGAAAATTGAATTTACATAATAAAGCTTACGGTAAAGGTTCTATACAACCTAAAGGGAGGCTATCATCTGAACATGGGTTGGCCAAAATCAAAAAGGAATAGGCTAAACCAAAAAGCCATTAGTTTCCATCTATACATCATCAGGGGAAACTACTCGTCCTCGGACAAGGGAAGCTCCTCTGGATCAGACTCCTCGGATATCGGGGATCCAGGCTAGCCATCTGTCTGCTCAACAAACACGTTATCTACTCCATCAATCTCCATCACTACATCCCTATATGTGTCCAGTACATCCATAGGCTCAGGATCTACGACTTCGCCACCAAAAGTGGTTACATTCACTTAGCCTGCCGGTCCCTTCGAGAAGACTGGGATATCAAAACCCTACAAATGACCCCGCCACTCTTCCTGACCTCTCCGGCTCATCCACCCTTCGTATCTATGAGGGATCAAAACGTCATATCCTCGTGGACCCATACAGTATAGTTATACTTCTCATACAAAATTCCATCCACAGTAGAATATGTACTATCTGTGTCTCGATCTCCTAAGGGATTCTGTGGCGGATTCAAGGAGCAATCATATCTATGGTCGAGGGTATGAA
>JAGVVM010013066.1:0-12055 GCA_019149425.1 Psidium friedrichsthalianum
GGCTGAAACGAATTGACTGATTTTTGGACTATCAGTGAAATTTGAACTGATAAAGCTTGGGCCTCAATTATTTTCAGTCAAAGCTGGTCAAATTGGTCAAAAAGATGACCGACGAGACATTTCTCGAAATTCGTGAAATTTCAGGACCGAAAGGGCTCAATCGGTGCTGATTTGGCTCAATCGCGATTGGAAAATAACTCCGGATTTCGTCGTAAAATTTTCTAGCCTCTCTAAAAATATTCTTACCCTCATGCCATGGATTCTAGTACAAGACGGGAGCGAGATGGCAATTTTCAATTTGCCCTTTCTTTAGACACTTTGAAGTTAAACTGCCAATTTCACGCCTTTCAAGGCGATGTCCAATTTTTGTCTCTTAATCCTCAAAATCTAATATTATTTCAACTTATAAACGTCCGAAATTCGGGATGTTACAGACGGTACAAGTAGCATTTGGCCAACGGTTTACAGCATATCTCTTCCATTCTCAATCTTGTGTAAATTTTCCATTCAATGCCATCACATGAATCTAAGATCGCTCAACTTTGTCAAGAAGAATATGCGGATCCATCGAAAAAGTTTCTTAGCAAATCAGACACTCAAATAGCCACAACATGCACGCATGACTCGAATCGATCTCCTCTAGTTCGCTAGCCGGGACAACTGCCGATCTTTTTATGTAACGGAATCCTATTAATCCTTTTAAAAAATTAGATTTTCTGCGTCTTCGGTACAATTTCAAGTATATTCTTTCCAAAAGGAGCCATGGCAGCTTCATCAACTATCTTTGGCAATCATGAAAAGACATACCTGACAGTAATAAAAGATGTCACATGCTTGCAATTAACTAATCGTAATAAATACGTTTTTTTAAAGAGGATGTTCTTGAGGGACTTTGCACTCTGTTGGCGTTTGTTGTCTAATGTTAGATCTTCACAGTGAAAGACAAAAGCGGAAGGAAAGGCCATGTGAAAAGGACAAGTAGCTAGTCCTAGGAACGTGTCTCTATAACATAGCTTGTCTGAGCAACTCGAGACTGCTAATACTTAATAGTATTACAAAGTGCGTCCATCTTTTGCTTATAGATTATCTGAATGGCCACTTATTACTATAATGTGTCATTTGAAGACGCTGAACCTCACAATGTGTTTAACACAACTAGAGCTATTTCTGATCATTGACAGTTCTTCATCATAGAAAAAATTATGGCCCTCAATATATGCTCCAAACTTCAGTAAGTTTTTTAGGATTAAAATGAACACAATCACTAACCAATTATATTATTTGAAAGCTCTAAACCTCACATGATCAAGATCAAGCATTCAACATGATTGAAACTAAACTTTTGTATAATAGAAAACTGTGCAGTGGTTGAGTATTCTAATTAAGCAATATTGCATCTTCAATATAATAACACCATTGTGATATGTGTAACCAATATGGTGTAAACTAGCCTTACTGAGTATGCATAATAACTGCCCTCAAAACACTCTTCAGCATGGCAAAACGCCAGGCATAAATAAGCAGAAGATGAACATAAGTGCCAAAGGATATTGATTATAACTAAACTTAATCCAAATATGTAATGAGTTCATATAAGCGTATTGAGGATCATATCTAAATCATGTACATGCTCAGTTCTGAATGTACAAATATTTGAGAGAAATTGCAAAAAGTCTGTATATCTGCAAAAGGAAGGGTTTCAAAGCAAAATCTTGGTTCTACAAAACAGTCAGACATTGATGACTGGGCACTATTCCATATATAGATTCAAAGACCATTCGAGGTTCTAAATCAAAACCCCAACTAATAACAATAAAGGATCATATTTCAAGATTATTTACATGAAAAATCATAGACTAATTCGTGCAAGAAATTGGTGAGATGGTGTGATCAAACCTATCACCAATAAAAGAAAACTTGCCATCAATAGAAAATTTGATTAACAGCCTAGTTTGAGAGATTTTTTTTTGGGGGTCTATAGTTTGAGAGAAGATTCTATATATATTAGGCCTAATTCTCTAAAAACACCCCAACTTAAGGTTCAATCCCAAATCTACCCTCGTACTTTTTTCTTTGCTTGGGAAAATACCCTAAACTTTAAGTCTAGTGCCAAATCTGCCCCGAACTTTTTTTGCCTAAGAAAAAATCCCAAACTTTAGGTCTAGTCTATAATTACCTCGAACATTTTTTTTTTGTCTACGAGAAAATTTCCACCTTTTGCTTTAATATCAAATCTGCCTCCATTAGCTATCTGCCAAAAATCGTTGTTATTCTTCCAAATTTTAACTATTTTATTGGGGTGAGTTTGTTATCCATTTGAAAATGCCACATCGGTCCATACTTATCGTCTCACCACTTTTATGATGTGGATTTTTTATTGACTTAAAATGCCACGTCAAATTGGGACTGGACCACCCATTAGATTTGAGAATAGATTGAAACTTGTGATTTTTTTAGACAAAATAAAATTAGGGCTAGATTTGAGACTGAACCTAAAGTTGATGGTGTCCTTCAAGACAAAAGAAGTTCGGGACAGATTTCAGACTGAACCTAAAGTCTGGGATTTTTCTAAGACAAAAAAAGTTCTAGGTATATTTGGGACTTGACCAAAAATTGGGGGGTTTTTTATGAGACAAAAAAAAAATTTAGGGCAAATTTGGGACTTGACCTAAATTGATGATTTTTTAGGGAATTAGGCCCATGTTATAAAGGAATTTTGTCGAGATTTTTGTATTATTATAGAGAATTAGGTGACATAACGCCTGCTTGATTCAAGTGCAACATTCGAATTGGCGCTCCATAAAAAGGAGAAAACTCGGTCAGACATCATACAGTCGAAAAGGGCAAAAATAAGAGAAATTGAGTATTCTTGCAATGTTTTGAGTCAGTCACTTCTGTGCTTACCCAATTGAGTGTTGTCTGTAAGAGTTAGTAAGACTGATAAGCTCATTTGTAAACACACAAAAAAGTGGTTGTACTAAAAGTGAAGGGATTTGTATATGTAAGAGATAAAATGTGCAAGCGACTCTTTAAAAAACACTCAGAGGTGTGGTTTATATTTTGAGGAGAAGACCCATTGTTCTGTGCATACAAGGTGCGAGAACGACTAAGCTCAATAGTTACTAGGCTATAGCAGGGTTGCTATAGAAGGAAATCAGGTTTCGTGTGTGGTAGCAAGTTCTGCATGTCCAACAAGGCGATGTTTGTACTCTTGATGTAACTAGTGGAACTTGGCCTATTTGAGATGTAGAGCTACCAGAGATAAGTAGGTACACATAAGTCAAATCTCTATAAATTTCGTTTGCAATTTCACTTTATCTAAACTCTTTAATTTTCGACATCTGTATTCGTAGTTCATTCTGCACATAGAAGCACAATTCTTTAAGGGGGCATATGGTAACATTTCTATTACTAAGGGACAATTTCTAAATAGAAATGATCTTTTTTTTTTTAAATTGTGATCCCGAGAACAGTTTCTTAGCAGACGAACATGTTTGGAAACAACATAAAACTTTTATTCCTGAAATATAAAATAAGAATAAAATGCGTTTGGTAGGACCCTAAAAGTTTCTATTCTCACTTTTTTTTATTTAATTAGAAAAATGTCAATGGAGGCCGGGGGAATCGGCAAGCTATGGCAGTAGTGGTGAGTAGCAATGGGGGTGGTGAATTCGTGATTGTAAAGACAAGTATTAAGTTATACTGATTTTGTTTTTCTAAAATGACATTATTTTCTCTTTTTGTTATTGAGGACAAAGCAGTTACTTTTTTTTTTTTAACTTCTTATTTTTGTTCCAAGCCTATTACCAGGAACAATTCCTGTTTTGGAGAGCAAAAAAATTAATTGACATTACTAAATGGATTTCTGTTCTTTTTCTATTCTGAAGAACAAAAAATAGGAATGGAGAACTAGAAAAGTTACCAAACATGTCCTAAGTTGTAAATGTAATATAGGGACACGCTCATTAAGAAACCATATAGAGTATATTTGATCGACGTCTCAAAGACACTCGATCCTTATTTTTATTAGCAATCAAACAAAATAATCTTATATGCCTTTTTGGCGGCTAAGCATGCGCATTCGGAACCAATTTTAAAAGCTCAATAACGACAACCATCCAGAAAATGAAGGGTCAAACAATAAAAGCGCAGAGACATTTGGTAGTTCACTTGGATTTGTCCACCAAGAAAATGTTAGGAGCTTGCACACGAGCCGTCAACATTTTATACTCTTCTCCTCCAAGTGGAGAGTACATGGAATCCCTAAATGTTTGGTGCCTGTGGATTGTGGTGGGGAAGCCCAAATTTGCTCATCATGTGCTCATCTATAGGCTGAATCCTTTAACCTCTAGATATGTCCCACTTATTACATGGAGGGGTTAATCTAACAAGGATTTCAAAACTATGGTCAAAAGCAGATCACACACGTAAAAAATCCTAACTTATATTATGGAAACTCATTGAGTACTCAACCTTTTTAATTGAACCGCTGTACTCCTAAACCGTCGAATGAAAGTGAAATTAAATTCCCTTGGCCAAGTCTCACTTGATTTATTTGACATCATTGTCTAGTCATCATTAGCCATCCTACACATTCTCAAGAGTCAAGTTCCATAATTTATCATTGAGGAGGACATTCTCTTACTCGAGTTAGATGAATTTCATAGTAGGGAAAATTAAGAGCGACGTGCAAGATCATTTGTCCATGTGCTCGAACCCAATGTATCTTTAACGCAATTCAAACCCATGGTAGATTTGTATTTATTATTGGCCATCCTATGTTCCTTCCATATAAAGCACCCAAAATAGGTCAACCAAGAGCGGTCGTTGTCATATTATATGCCCTTGAGAATATTCATAAAAACAAGGGTTTTCTTCACCAGAATCAAAAAGTCAAAACAAGCAATGTCCAGTTTTATTTGGTTGAAATGTCCGATGGTATATAAAATCGTCAAACTCGGCGCGAGCGCTTTTTGGTTTTTGTGTTTATCAAATATTGAAGTCGTAAAGAACAACATTAACATAAGCACTCTGAGAGATTATCTGGCAATAACACCAAGCACAAAGAAGAAAAACCACAATGCGGTCCACCAATATAGTTTAATATGGAATTGGTCAGTGGGCTAAGATTTTCAGAAAGTCATCCTCTCTCAAGCCTATAAATAGCAATGCAGAGTTCAAGTGCTTCTCATTCACTTGATTGGGTTCCAGTTACTGGAACCCAATCAAGTGAATGAGAAGCACTTGAACTCTGCATTGCTATTTATAGGCTTGAGAGAGGATGACTTTCTGAAAATCTTAGCCCACTGACCAATTCCATATTAAACTATATTGGTGGACCGCATTGTGGTTTTTCTTCTTTGTGCTTGGTGTTATTGCCAGATAATCTCTCAGAGTGCTTATGTTAATGTTGTTCTTTACGACTTCAATATTTGATAAACACAAAAACCAAAAAGCGCTCGCGCCGAGTTTGACGATTTTATTATACCATCGGACATTTCAACCAAATAAAACTGGACATTGCTTGTTTTGACTTTTTGATTCTGGTGAAGAAAACCCTTGTTTTTATGAATATTCTCAAGGGCATATAATATGACAACGACCGCTCTTGGTTGACCTATTTTGGTGCTTTATATGGAAGGAACATAGGATGGCCAATAATAAATACAAATCTACCATGGGTTTGAATTGCGTTAAAGATACATTGGGTTCGAGCACATGGACAAATGATCTTGCACGTCGCTCTTAATTTTCCCTACTATGAAATTCATCTAACTCGAGTAAGAGAATGTCCTCCTCAATGATAAATTATGGAACTTGACTCTTGAGAATGTGTAGGATGGCTAATGATGACTAGACAATGATGTCAAATAAATCAAGTGAGACTTGGCCAAGGGAATTTAATTTCACTTTCATTCGACGGTTTAGGAGTACAGCGGTTCAATTAAAAAGGTTGAGTACTCAATGAGTTTCCATAATATAAGTTAGGATTTTTTACGTGTGTGATCTGCTTTTGACCATAGTTTTGAAATCCTTGTTAGATTAACCCCTCCATGTAATAAGTGGGACATATCTAGAGGTTAAAGGATTCAGCCTATAGATGAGCACATGATGAGCAAATTTGGGCTTCCCCACCACAATCCACAGGCACCAAACATTTAGGGATTCCATGTACTCTCCACTTGGAGGAGAAGAGTATAAAATGTTGACGGCTCGTGTGCAAGCTCCTAACATTTTCTTTGGTGGACAAATCCAAGTGAACTACCAAATGTCTCTGCGCTTTTATTGTTTGACCCTTCATTTTCTGGATGGTTGTCGTTATTGAGCTTTTAAAATTGGTTCCGAATGCGCATGCTTAGCCGCCAAAAAGGCATATAAGATTATTTTGTTTGATTGCTAATAAAAATAAGGATCGAGTGTCTTTGAGACGTCGATCAAATATACTCTATATGGTTTCTTAATGAGCGTGTCCCTATATTACATTTACAACTTAGGACATGTTTGGTAACTTTTCTAGTTCTCCATTCCTATTTTTTGTTCTTCAGAATAGAAAAAGAACAGAAATCCATTTAGTAATGTCAATTAATTTTTTTGCTCTCCAAAACAGGAATTGTTCCTGGTAATAGGCTTGGAACAAAAATAAGAAGTTAAAAAAAAAAAAGTAACTGCTTTGTCCTCAATAACAAAAGAGAAAATAATGTCATTTTAGAAAAACAAAATCAGTATAACTTAATACTTGTCTTTACAATCACGAATTCACCACCCCCATTGCTACTCACCACTACTGCCATAGCTTGCCGATTCCCCCGGCCTCCATTGACATTTTTCTAATTAAATAAAAAAAAGTGAGAATAGAAACTTTTAGGGTCCTACCAAACGCATTTTATTCTTATTTTATATTTCAGGAATAAAAGTTTTATGTTGTTTCCAAACATGTTCGTCTGCTAAGAAACTGTTCTCGGGATCACAATTTAAAAAAAAAAAAGATCATTTCTATTTAGAAATTGTCCCTTAGTAATAGAAATGTTACCATATGCCCCCTTAAAGAATTGTGCTTCTATGTGCAGAATGAACTACGAATACAGATGTCGAAAATTAAAGAGTTTAGATAAAGTGAAATTGCAAACGAAATTTATAGAGATTTGACTTATGTGTACCTACTTATCTCTGGTAGCTCTACATCTCAAATAGGCCAAGTTCCACTAGTTACATCAAGAGTACAAACATCGCCTTGTTGGACATGCAGAACTTGCTACCACACACGAAACCTGATTTCCTTCTATAGCAACCCTGCTATAGCCTAGTAACTATTGAGCTTAGTCGTTCTCGCACCTTGTATGCACAGAACAATGGGTCTTCTCCTCAAAATATAAACCACACCTCTGAGTGTTTTTTAAAGAGTCGCTTGCACATTTTATCTCTTACATATACAAATCCCTTCACTTTTAGTACAACCACTTTTTTGTGTGTTTACAAATGAGCTTATCAGTCTTACTAACTCTTACAGACAACACTCAATTGGGTAAGCACAGAAGTGACTGACTCAAAACATTGCAAGAATACTCAATTTCTCTTATTTTTGCCCTTTTCGACTGTATGATGTCTGACCGAGTTTTCTCCTTTTTATGGAGCGCCAATTCGAATGTTGCACTTGAATCAAGCAGGCGTTATGTCACCTAATTCTCTATAATAATACAAAAATCTCGACAAAATTCCTTTATAACATGGGCCTAATTCCCTAAAAAATCATCAATTTAGGTCAAGTCCCAAATTTGCCCTAAATTTTTTTTTTGTCTCATAAAAAACCCCCCAATTTTTGGTCAAGTCCCAAATATACCTAGAACTTTTTTTGTCTTAGAAAAATCCCAGACTTTAGGTTCAGTCTGAAATCTGTCCCGAACTTCTTTTGTCTTGAAGGACACCATCAACTTTAGGTTCAGTCTCAAATCTAGCCCTAATTTTATTTTGTCTAAAAAAATCACAAGTTTCAATCTATTCTCAAATCTAATGGGTGGTCCAGTCCCAATTTGACGTGGCATTTTAAGTCAATAAAAAATCCACATCATAAAAGTGGTGAGACGATAAGTATGGACCGATGTGGCATTTTCAAATGGATAACAAACTCACCCCAATAAAAATAGTTAAAATTTGGAAAGAATAACAACGATTTTTGGCAGATAGCTAATGGAGGCAGATTTGATATTAAAGCAAAAGGTGGAAATTTTCTCGTAGACAAAAAAAAAATGTTCGAGGTAATTATAGACTAGACCTAAAGTTTGGGATTTTTTCTTAGGCAAAAAAAGTTCGGGGCAGATTTGGCACTAGACTTAAAGTTTAGGGTATTTTCCCAAGCAAAGAAAAAAGTACGAGGGTAGATTTGGGATTGAACCTTAAGTTGGGGTGTTTTTAGAGAATTAGGCCTAATATATATAGAATCTTCTCTCAAACTATAGACCCCCAAAAAAAAATCTCTCAAACTAGGCTGTTAATCAAATTTTCTATTGATGGCAAGTTTTCTTTTATTGGTGATAGGTTTGATCACACCATCTCACCAATTTCTTGCACGAATTAGTCTATGATTTTTCATGTAAATAATCTTGAAATATGATCCTTTATTGTTATTAGTTGGGGTTTTGATTTAGAACCTCGAATGGTCTTTGAATCTATATATGGAATAGTGCCCAGTCATCAATGTCTGACTGTTTTGTAGAACCAAGATTTTGCTTTGAAACCCTTCCTTTTGCAGATATACAGACTTTTTGCAATTTCTCTCAAATATTTGTACATTCAGAACTGAGCATGTACATGATTTAGATATGATCCTCAATACGCTTATATGAACTCATTACATATTTGGATTAAGTTTAGTTATAATCAATATCCTTTGGCACTTATGTTCATCTTCTGCTTATTTATGCCTGGCGTTTTGCCATGCTGAAGAGTGTTTTGAGGGCAGTTATTATGCATACTCAGTAAGGCTAGTTTACACCATATTGGTTACACATATCACAATGGTGTTATTATATTGAAGATGCAATATTGCTTAATTAGAATACTCAACCACTGCACAGTTTTCTATTATACAAAAGTTTAGTTTCAATCATGTTGAATGCTTGATCTTGATCATGTGAGGTTTAGAGCTTTCAAATAATATAATTGGTTAGTGATTGTGTTCATTTTAATCCTAAAAAACTTACTGAAGTTTGGAGCATATATTGAGGGCCATAATTTTTTCTATGATGAAGAACTGTCAATGATCAGAAATAGCTCTAGTTGTGTTAAACACATTGTGAGGTTCAGCGTCTTCAAATGACACATTATAGTAATAAGTGGCCATTCAGATAATCTATAAGCAAAAGATGGACGCACTTTGTAATACTATTAAGTATTAGCAGTCTCGAGTTGCTCAGACAAGCTATGTTATAGAGACACGTTCCTAGGACTAGCTACTTGTCCTTTTCACATGGCCTTTCCTTCCGCTTTTGTCTTTCACTGTGAAGATCTAACATTAGACAACAAACGCCAACAGAGTGCAAAGTCCCTCAAGAACATCCTCTTTAAAAAAAACGTATTTATTACGATTAGTTAATTGCAAGCATGTGACATCTTTTATTACTGTCAGGTATGTCTTTTCATGATTGCCAAAGATAGTTGATGAAGCTGCCATGGCTCCTTTTGGAAAGAATATACTTGAAATTGTACCGAAGACGCAGAAAATCTAATTTTTTAAAAGGATTAATAGGATTCCGTTACATAAAAAGATCGGCAGTTGTCCCGGCTAGCGAACTAGAGGAGATCGATTCGAGTCATGCGTGCATGTTGTGGCTATTTGAGTGTCTGATTTGCTAAGAAACTTTTTCGATGGATCCGCATATTCTTCTTGACAAAGTTGAGCGATCTTAGATTCATGTGATGGCATTGAATGGAAAATTTACACAAGATTGAGAATGGAAGAGATATGCTGTAAACCGTTGGCCAAATGCTACTTGTACCGTCTGTAACATCCCGAATTTCGGACGTTTATAAGTTGAAATAATATTAGATTTTGAGGATTAAGAGACAAAAATTGGACATCGCCTTGAAAGGCGTGTGAAATTGGCAGTTTAACTTCAAAGTGTCTAAAGAAAGGGCAAAATTGAAAATTGCCATCTCGCTCCCGTCTTGTACTAGAATCCATGGCATGAGGGTAAGAATATTTTTAGAGAGGCTAGAAAAATTTTACGACGAAATCCGGAGTTATTTTCCAATCGCGATTGAGCCAATATCAGCACCGATTGAGCCCTTTCGGTCCTGAAATTTCACGAATTTCGAGAAATGTCTCGTCGGTCATCTTTTTGACCAATTGACCAGCTTTGACTGAAAATAATTGAGGCCCAAGCTTTATCAGTTCAAATTTCACTGATAGTCCAAAAATCAGTCAATTCGTTCAGCATTATTCGCTTTCGGTGATAGTCACGCCAATATTATCCTTAAGATAATTATGGGTCAAAGACCCTCTCTCGTCCTCCTTATTTCCGAAAAATCTCTCATCCTCTTCTCATCTCTTATCTCGGATTTTTCTCTCTTCTCTCTGCTGGGTTCCAGATTTCTGCTGCCGACCTCAACGACGCCGACGGAAATCCGACCGTGTGATCGTTGCAATTTTTGTATGTTGTAGTTCAATGTCTTGTTGTGCTATTCAACTTGAATCACTTCGATCGTAGGTCGTTGACCTTTCAAATCTGCTTTGAACATTTCGGTCTGACGAACCAGTCTTTTGTGGTTACCCGAATTTCATATAGGGTTCATATTATATCTGGTTGACCCCAGCGACCCCTATACGCTCATTTTTCTATGTGAAACATTGATTTCCGCTTGTGAACGCAACTCGTTCAGCCCTTGAGACAGCCCGGGTTCGAACTTAATCCGCCGGCGATCCGCCAGTTGCGTCGTTACCCCGCCGTGTCATCGCTGCATCCTCAGCCCTGTTGTCTTCTTTGTTGTAGGTAAGTTAAACCTCTATTTCTCGCTTGGAATATTGTACATGCCATGGACTGATCTTCTATGGTCTCGATTCGAGTAGAATCGGTTTTACGAAAAATAGCCGGAATTGGCGTATTTTGTGCAATTATAATTCTGTGGGCTGTATATGCTATGGATTTGGTGAAAGGATTCTGTCCATGTTTGGATAAGGCTGTTGGGTGGTCTGGTGTGGGTCCCTCGAGGTTCGGTGTACAGAAAAATGCATTTTGGCACATTTTAATAATGGCGAAGAACGGCCAATAGTGCCCTATTTTACGTGTTCACGACCCATCGAACACTGTTCACGGTAGTGCTGTCCATTTTATTTTGGTTTGAAATCAGTTTGTGAGTCCCCGTGTTGGACTCGAGTACCTAAAATTGGTTTATGGAGCATTTTTTTTAATGGCAAATAGGGCCCAAACCCGAGGAAATATTTATTTACTATTCCAAATATTTGGGACCCTTGTTCGTATTCAAAGAATTTTGAAATTTTGATTACTGTGGTTTGAATGCCTGGTATGAGGCATGAGTTGGGCTGAGGGTTTGTGTGGTATTTTTTAGAGGGATTTAGAGGTTAACTTGCTGAGATGTGTTCTCACGGGTGATTACTCTTATTTTTCAGACCCTAGAATATACAACTGGCAGGATAGCCGCAAGATTTGATATCCAGGGTGAGTTCCCAGTTGGCAATAACCGTTGATGGTGAATCAGTGATTGTGTGATGGATGTGGTCTCCCTAGGTTGGTTGCTGTTGTTATATATTTGGGTCGAACGTATTCATGTATAATACGGAGCCAATATTATGTAATATATGAGGTGTTTGGGTTGTTAGTCCTTGCTCATGCTCATTGTCTGGTTAAGGTATCCGATTCCCGCCAGCAGCAAACTTGTGATATTAAAGGTTTCATGGTCGGCCGCCAGTCCTGGATGTCGCCAAGTATCGACGCGTATGTTGGCGCACATTCGCGCGCTCGTGTAGGTTCGGGGCGTGACGCCCCTGTTTTGGTAATCTAGAGCGGGTCATTGAGTGATAAGGATGCGATTAGTGTGCTGG